>CM076608.1:34967851-35148780 GCA_038502775.1 Hippodamia convergens | reverse complement strand
TCCAAAATGAATAGAAGAACAAAACTGTGGCCATTGAAAAAAAAAATAAATATTCAGCCTCAATTCAAGCTGTTACAGCTGTTACTGATGAAATTTACCATAGTATTGTATATTTTCCTTACACCATAGAAAGTAGCGACTTTTTGAGAAAAGCCTCGAAAGAAGCGATATATCTACCCAGTTACATTTTTCCGTATAAATAAGTTTAGCTGGAAACCGGGATGAATCATGTTTCACAGAAGGAATAATAACTATTGTTGTCTTCTCTTTCGAAAATTTTTTTGGTCAACCATTCTCAGCGCCCAAAAAAAATACATTGTATATATACAGTGTATTTCAAATTATTCACTTCAATTTTCAGAAACTTTCAATTGAATTTCAAATTAGTCAACTGAATTTCAGAAAACATTAAATGTATTTCGAATCACTCAATTGCATTTCTTTGATATTTTCTGAAATTCTATTGAAAATCTCAATTTGATGTTTTCTGCAACAAAATTGATGTTTTCTGAAATACAAATGATTATATATCTTGAATTCAATTGGAAACTCTGAATATCATTTTATGTTTCCAGAAATAAAATTGATTTTTTCTGAAATACAGTTGATGTTTTCTGAAATACAATTGGTCTTTTCTGAATGTCAATTTTTGAATTATAATTGGAAATAGTGTAGAATGGTCATCCGTAGTTACATATCAATAGTTGAATGATCTTAAAAAGAATACATGAACTAATGAACTACAAATTATAAAATTGATAGGTTTCAGAAACACAAGGGGCATTGACTTGCATGCGTGTACTGGAAGGTCGGTAGATAGCGAAATGCCTAATTGATGGATGAAAATTGTCAACTACAATAAACGAAAAAACGATGAAGAGTAAAGGACTTTCAATGTAAAGGACAACTTGGCGATCGGCAATCTGGTATAGAGCTCTAGTTAATTTCGCAATCGGTCTCGACCAATTCAATTTCTCTCAGAACCTCATTTGCATTCAGTAGCTGTTTTGAACAACTGAAACGTCGTAGATTTCTGCAATTCAAATGAAACCTCCTATCAAACTATTCCTTCCAAAGTTCAACAGAATAGTGGAATTCATGCGGAATACGATGTTTCGTACTTTTGAGGAAGACGAAACAATAGTCGATGGAGATTTATTCAAGAATCGAAGTCTCGGATTATCAGATGACAGAATCGAAACAAATGTGAATTGCATTGTAGGTAACTTCGCAGTTGATGTGACTCATGAAATTAGATATATTACTAAATTTGAATTAATTTGATTCGAAAATTGATAGGATCGAAGGCCAGTACTGACAACCACAAAATGTAATGAGTTCATTACAGCACTATTTTTAGTACTCTTATGAATTCATAACGATACTGAAATAGAAATTTTTTTTTACCCATATCAGTGGTTCTTATATCACATATCAAGCTGGTTTTTATTTCATTTTTCCAATTCATAGAAGAATAAATATTGAGCATTTGGATATTTTTGAATTTTTATTTTGAGTTGTGTCACTTTTCAAGCAAGGGTGTGATATGCTTTAGTTATGATAATTTCGAGTCCCCTCTTTCAAGTAATTTTTCGTTTTTTCACTATTCATTCTGATGAGAGGTTTGAAATTGAAAAAAGTTTCATATCTTCAGAACCTCTAATGTAACTGATACAACAATTTGCCCTAAGATGATTCACCTATACACAAGATTTTGTGGGTAATTCAATTATGAATGCTTTCTTCAAAACATCCCTCGGCTGGAGAAGAACTTTTGCAACCTCCATGACGTTTCAGTTGGATGAAATCACCTCCTCCTTTTATTGAAGCAGTAGGTGACCAAAACTTCGGCCTCTATCAATTTATAATTTCATAAACACGAGTAGGCAGAAACCGAGGCAGAAACGTCCATTAAAATTTAACGGTCCTTTTAAATTTCAATACTTCTTCAAATCGAATATTTCATAGATGGTAGCCATGGACCTAGAAAATTTTAATTGATTTTACTGCAAATCAGAGAAATTCAAATTCTGATTGATTTCACAGAGCGTTTCTTCATTTACATTTCAATATCGAAATGAAACGTTTTCATAATATATGGCCCGGTAGTTTTAATAGGTAATTAATTAATTAATATGCAAACTTTTCCTAATGAAATTTGAGGACTTTTGTATTTTGTATATAAAACTATATTGACAATTTAAGGACTACAATTTTGCCATCGATATTTGAGTAGGCTTCTTGAATAGAACGAAATTTCATTTGATACAATACAACATCCAGAGAGTAAAGCATGTTTTTCAGAAAGTATTGGCATAGGTGAGTGGCGCCCCATTTGGTGTATGATATATAAAAGAGTGAAAAAACCTCCCCCGATGACATCTTGAAAATCTGGAAGAAGTCGAATGCGAGAACGAAATTATTGAATTCAAACCCAATAAAACAATTTTTAGAATAGACTTTTCTGGTGAATACGTTGGTTGAATTCTAGAACTGAACGCATGGGTTTTTCATTTGGTCGATATCAACTTCAGTTTTATTGGTCGAGTTATCCATAGTGAAGACTCTGTGTTTTCATTGCAATTCAAAAGATCTCGAATTATCAAAAACCTCTCTCTGGAAAGTAACTGAACGCATCTGGAAATACCTATTTTACAGGTGGCATTTTCTTTGCACAGACTCGAATCCTCCAATCCCGGTGGATCCCTTTATCCGGACGCAATCCATTTTTTACTGTCCTCGACTAACACGAAGTAACTGTTGGACAAAATAGAGAATGATGAATCACCCCTTCAATTTTCTGAGGGTATCCGTATGTCTGCCTAACGGTGAATACAATTATTGGCTGAAATCTTATACTTGCGGTATTGATTTTCGCTTAGACGGATAGGATTTACGATTAGGGAGTGAATTTTTCAACATGAACGTATTTCCTATCCCTGACCAAGTTTGCCTTGGTGGCTCGTTCGGAGGTAACTGTGGCACTGATTTCATCTGGGAGAACTGCCTCCGCAGGGAAACAGAAACTCCCTCAGTATATTGCCTACCAAAGGTTTCAGCTTTCGATATGATCTATTTTGAATATTCTCTGTAAGTTTCTTCTTTTGTCGAATTGATTATGGCAGATATTTTCATCAGTTTCAATCCAAGAAAGCATATTATACATCTCCATATTTCATTCTAGAAATATTTTATTTCGAGAAAATTATTCGAAATAAATTGTTTCTCATTGAATGTTCAGATATAATTTGGAATACAATTAACTCCTAAAAGCTGAAGCAATCAATATTTCTCATTATCTGTATTCTTTCAACTTACTGACATAGTCTTTCAAATAACGTAAGAATAACAACCCTATTATAGAAGAAGATATCATGAAAGTCACATAATATTATGATTTAATTATTCCTATAAAACATTTTCATGATAGCATCCATTACCGGGTAGAGATGTAACAAAAACAACAATGGCGTTTTTCTTTTCAGGTCATGTCGTAAAAGATGAAAAATAAATAGCGATCTAGAGGTCGGCATGTGCTGTTAGGAACTGTCATTAATATTCAGTTACTTGTTGATTTTGTGGCCGCACAGTAGGGAAAAAGTACAGTGATTGACTTAAGCGCTGCTCTTTTATTTTTGTTTTAATAACTCTAATAATGAGGATACTTTAGACAGGAGTTTTCACCCATTTGAGGCATTTATTGATTTATTCATCAATTCATTCAATTTCATAATATATGATATTTGACAGCTATCTTAATCGATAGAAATATACGAATAATTTATATTCCTGTTAGAAAAAATAATCAGAAGGGAACTAGAATTTCCTGGGATGTAATTAAATATTTTCTGAATGAACAAGAATCATAAGCTCCGAATTGTGTTATTTTTATTTGATTGGTATTAGAGTTTTGACAATATAGATGTAAATATTTGAATTTCTTGTTGAAACTTTTCTTGCGGATAATCTTCATTTGAATGAAGAATGGTTAGTACAAAAACACAACAGTGTAATAACATCAGAGTGCTATGCTGAATTATCGCATAGTGTTTATTCACTGTGTGAGTGTTTGTCTTCTGCATAGAACCAAATGCTTCGATGAAAGTTTCACTAGTGCAGAGAAAAACGTCGTTCTCTATTTCAGTATCGTAATGAGTTCATTACAGTACTGAAAGTAGTGCTGTAATGAAACTCATTACATTGTTTTCAGTTATTTTTTTCGTTTTGTGGTTGTCAGTACTGACCTCCGATCCAATCAATTTTCGAATCAAATCAATTCATATTCCGTGATCTGTCAAATTTCGTGTATCACACCAACTGCCAAGTTACGATACAAAAGTCACTAATCTGAATTTCATTGGACTGAAATAGAAAAAATATCGTCTAATACTAGTTGCAGAAAGCAATTCCAACACTCATGCTTTCGAAAACTTGCTCCTTCGTCGCTCGTTTTCGAATTTCGCATTCGTGTTGGAATTGGTGCTCATTCTGCAACTTGTTTTAGAATATACTATTCTCTATTTCAGTATCGTAATGGGTTCATTACAGTACTACTACTAAAAGTAGTGCTGTAATGAAACCCATTACAGCATTGTTTTCAGTTATATTTTTCGTTTTATGGTTGTCAGTACTGACCTCCGATCGAATTAAGTTTCGAATCAAAACAATTCAAATTCCGTGATCTGTCAAATTTCGTATGTCACACCAACTGCCAATATACAAAACAAAAGTCATTGATCTGAATTTTATTCGAATTTCGAGAATATTTCACAAAAATTTATTGAAATAGAGAAAATACCGTCTAATACTCGTTGCAGAAAGTAATTCCAACACTCATGCTATCAAACTTTACATTCGTATTGGAATAGGAGCTCATTCTGCAACTTGTTTTAGAATATACTATTATTTCAGGCATTCATATCCGACCAGTGTGCGACGGCATATGCCTAACTCCCGAGTATAATCCACTATTATCATTATTATCATTATAATTATTATCATTATTGCTTTTATTACCTGACTTTCTTATTATTATCTATTATTTTACTATCAGACTATCAGGCTAGATTCCTTGAATTTTTCAGTACTTCAACGGCAACAGTAACTGATTTCATATCTCATAATTCAGATACAAAACGCTTGCATTTGCCTTGATGAAAAATCATCTGTCATTGTGGTTCGAGTTGATGAGAGTACATCTGAGTACTTTTTCGGTCCGTGGTTTCGCAGGGTTGCATTTTTGAGTCACTTCTTTTTCAATTCCTCACAAAACGACTAGCAATTCTTGATATAAAATGAAAAAAGACAGAAGCAGAAAGAAAACCAACCATTCGGTATAACTTAAACAATTTTGAATTTAACCACACATTTCATATGTATAGACTCGCAACCATCATGAAGTTTTTAACTGTTCATTAGATGTTCTATATTTTTTCTCCACTTAGAACTAGGGCTCTTTAGCAAATTTCATTGGAACAGCATCCATGGCCTGTTCTTATACGATTTGGAACAGACAGGGGAAGTCAAAACCAGGAACTCTGAAGGAAGGATCAGTTATAAGATCATTATTAAAAAATGCAAACATTCCATTCAGATTGCCGAATATCTTCGTCGTTTCTGGAAAATTTAACCAAAAAGGTGTTCGCGAATTCAATCTGGAATAAAGGTGAGTATGTGAAATCAATTTGGAAAGGAATTTGTTTGAAAAATTCAAGGTTGTTGTCTCTCGTCGAAAAAGGGGAGGGACAATATTGTCTCTCAAATATTTTGAAACGACTGATTGTTAAGGAGTAGGTGTAAATTTGATAATACCAGTGATGATCCTCACGGAAAAATTTTGCTTATCATCAATTTTTTTTTACATGAACACTGTTCATCCAAACAGGGCTACAATAACCAGCAGCAGAAAAAGGGTTTGATTCCAAAGTATCTAGGATTGCAATTATGTTTCAAGGCATAATAACCGAAAGTGACACTCAATTTTCTATATTTCAGATAATCATTCAAATAAAAACATGAAACCTCGGTTTTATTTTCATAATATTTTCCAAGATATCTAAATGTGTGGAAAGGGTACATTCTATTGTTTGAAAATTGAAAAGATGGGGGACCAGAGCAATATCATCACCATAAATAAATTTTTCCGAAGGAATAGTTGGAATGTCACACAAATGTATAGCACAAATCAAGGTTTCGAAATTATTACTGTTATTATCGACATAACACGGACCTTCTGTCGTATGGCATATTTTCTAAAGGTCTAACAATTTTTCTACATTTTGAATGACTGTGGAAATCCTAAAAGAATCCATTTTTGCATATTCTAATACACAAAAGGGATTTTTCCTCGAGCTTACCACACCAAACCAAAGCATACCATAGTTAACTACACGAATTTCTTCGCGGCGTAGTTAGAACCATGACGTCACAGTTAACTACGCCAGTAAACCAATAGATCAATCTGGTTTGTTGTGTAGTTACTTGAAAACGGAGAGAGAGGGACTGAAACTTTCCTTTGCACTCATCCGCCATAACTTACCACGAAGATAACCATGACGTCATGAAGTTGACTAACTACACTGTTGTAGTTAGCTCGAGGAAAAATCCCTTTAGTATCATATGCAGCTGATAAGTCCACGAATGCCGTCGCTGTTTTAAAGATTTTATTGAATTCAATAAATGTTGTGAATCTAACAGCCTAATCACAACAATTCCTATTTTTCCTGAAAGAAAGAATCACTTTGATATCATGTTCATCTGCTAATTTGGAGATGAAATCAAACTTGTCTATTTGAGGTTTGAATGTCGTTTTTGTTTTTCTCTTCGGATTGACAATGCACTGTTCAGTCTTCGTCATTATAATACTATGCTGAAATAGGATTATAAAGAACATGTCCTCATTCTTAATCAATTCGAATAATTAAATGAACTCTCATTACGACGAGAAAAAGAAAATTTGTCTAAAACCAAACACTACGACGTATTCGGGAAAATTGTCAAAATGACAATTTTTATAATGTGTGTTGTGACCTTCAACATTGATTCAGAATGTTTTTTACGTGACTATGCATTTCATTCTCCGAAATAAGTGAGTATGTCTGTTCAGAATTTAAGTGGATTCAATAACACCGAGCGAAGTATTTGCTGAAAAACATTCTGATCTGCTGAAAAAACCCAAAACCTCCAGCACTGTAGAAACTTCAGATGAAGACATAGCATTCTTTCACGAGGTAAATATTTCGAAGGGGATGCTTGAAATAGGCATGTCAGTGAGCGTCGAAACAAACCAAATAATTTCCGAATTCCTTCTCCTTTCACGTCTATCTGAAAGAGGAAACGGTCGAAATAGTCAGATGTCATATGTTACGGTTAACATGCTAATACAGGAATGACTAGAATAAATGCGTTTAGCAATCGATCTTCCGTGCACATGCGCCGGTTCTTGTTTGTGGTCGATTTTCCAGAAAGCAACAGAGTTTTAAAAACTCCTGGTTCCATTTCGTTCCGTGAATTATGTTCTGGGAGTACCGGATCCGTTATAATCCCGCCAAATGGAAGACTAGGGGAAGTAATGCGGAAAGGTGGAAAAATTCCTCGTCGTTCGCTATATGACTGAGATCCTCCATTCCATAGGAGTTACGCGGATAAATGAATGAAGTTAGAAAACGCGAAAAAGGCGGTGTTTCTAATCCGAACGGAACCCACGGATTTGTTTCCTGCCTAATGTTGGATAGACACTACGTCCCTGCGAAAATTCCCAACAAGGATACGCAGAAACGTACAAAAGAAAAACTAGTTCTGAGGGGGACCTCAAATAAACTTTTTTCAAAAAGGTATCTCCCAAATCTCTCTTCTTTCTTTATCAAAAATACAGGGTGTCTATCAATAAATGCGGAGGACTTGAGGAGATGATCAGATACTCGATTAGATTTCGAAATTGTCCCTCCTTTCAAGATAATGTCATTTGAAGGTGTTCACGAGTTGACGTTTCTCAATTTTTAACTCTTTTCATTCCTCTATTACCCACAACATTTGTTTCTTCTCCTGATACCTTTTTATTGATAGCTGAAAGCTTCAATTCCCCAATATTTTCTTTCAATAATTATTGTTTTCATGGTAAAAAATGTCGAAAAATTATTTTTTCCATGATTTCCCATTTGAATTGGGATAAACAAAGTATGTTGCAAAATTTCGATACAATCGCTACTTTTCTCGGAATAAAGTCTTCATTCTGTAGAATGAAATAGAGGGGGCATCCTTGTAGCTCAGGACAACATGAAACGACTAAGATTGCAGCCGGAAAGTATACTTGTAGAGCAATTTATGCCCACTTGCACCGTCAAATATATGTCTGACTTACGTCCAACTCAAATTTTAAGTCAGGTTTGAGACGCCGATTCTCTTGCACTGCAGTTTAAGTGCCACATATGTTATGACTATTTTGAGCCGCGAATATTCATGGCTTAAACAAGACTTTACCCCGTGTCAAATATTCAAACGTCAAAAACGAAATTCAGTTTTGACGTGTTGTTTTTGATTGCGTGAATTTAATAATTATTATGGATAGATTTTCAGTAAATGAAATTGATGATCTATATGAGGATGATTTCGACATATTAGATATCATTGGCTATGGTTTTCCTAGAAGTCTAGAATTTAATAGGGCTGATCACTACCATGATATGGACGAATTCGCATTTTTTCGGCGATTTCGTTTGACCAAGAAAAACTACTCTGCAACTGTTGAGATTAATTGAGGATGATTCAGAATTGCCAAGTGATATGTAAGTAGGTACATATCTTATTATAACTTATGTATGATGATGTCAAACCTCAAAGAAGGGAGTTCAAGCCTTGATGATTGTAGGAATCAGATTGTTTTACCGATGCGTCAACTCCTTACGTGCCTCCGACTCTCCGCATCAGCAGGACATTTATTTGCTGTAGCCGATTGATGAAAATCCACCAATCTACAGTATCAAGAATAGTTGTTCGAGTTTGAGTATTCATAAAAATGCCTCAGACAGATGCAGAATTACGTTCCTTCCTAACCCAATTTTATCAAATTGCTGGCTTTTCCCGCGTTATTGGAGCAATTGATTGTACCCATGCAATTATTAATTCTGCAGGTACTACCTATTTACTCTTGTGAAAATGAAAAGTATTACTTCGATAATATTCCACAGGTGCAGAATTATGCAAGTTACGAATAAAGAATTGTTGAAATTAAATCAAATTTAAGGGCGCCTCAGTTAAGGGTGCCTTAACCAGAAAACGGTACAAGTGGGCATTAGTGTATCTTTTTGTATAACATACGAAGGCCGTGATTGAAGTGTGTCATTTTGCATTGTATCAGTGCAGGACGGTGTTTTGGTTCACATCAGGGCCTACTAAAGTTAGACGTTGACGTTATTACGATGGGGGTGACAAGTAACACGGGTTGACATTCTACAGATTTCTTGTTCAATTCGCACTGTTTGCGAAATAATTTCGAATTTATATCAATTCACAATATAAAAACAACTACAGGGAGGAAAACAAAATAGCTTTTTGTGTATCTGCGAATAATTTCGTAACATTTTCATCGCAAATAATGCAGAACTCACTAGGAGGTCAGCTGTTGTATTGAGATTAGAAGATTAAAATCAACATGGGATTTATTCTACTTTCTGAAGCGAATAAAATTGCTACAAAATCGAGTACTGCTTGAGTTAGTTCTTCTCAATGATCATGAAATTTTGTTTCACGAAACGTAGCTTCAATGAACAATTTTCAAAAGTAAGATCACTTAAAGAATCTCCCAAACCACACAATACCCACCCAAATACACTTTGTTATGTAAGTTAATTGATTTCATTCCTCGACATTTAAAAAACTGAAAATCAAATATTGTTGTTTTTGACTGAGAGGGGTTTGAGAATTTTATTTTAGGTTACAGGTAATGATTTTTGAGATATTTTAAGAACATTATTTGACTCTGAAAGTAAAATCATATCCCATATTTCAATGAGAAATTTTTTTGATTCTCGGTAAAATCATAACTTCAATATGAAATCATATTAGCATTATAAATATGAAACTGAAAAAAATTTCTCAACTTTTACAATAATTCGAAATCATAAAAACAGATTATGAAAATAAATATAACATGAGTACAAGTCAGTAAAAATTGAATCAACAATAAAAAAACAAAGAAAAAAACAGAAATTCACGCTAACCGGTTGCTCAATGAGCGTCCAATTTATTCTTGAAAGAGTTGACCCCATTTTTCTTTCAGCGGTGATAATATGCCTGCGACTTCATAAATCGGGGTTTTCGATAAGAGCCTACAAATACAGCTCATGGATAATTTTCAATGTGGCGGAAAATCCTTTCAATTCCAGACGAATAATACTCGAAAGAACTTCTGCATAGTTCTCGACATCATCCCTGAGTCTTTTCCTCCTCTTGAGGGAATTAAATCAGAATATCTTCGTCTAATGATTAGTCGGAATCCTATTCGTCAAACTCCTCCGATTACTGTTTCATTTCGCAATATCTACCGAACCGACGGTAAACTTTGGCGTTTATGAGGGCTATGAGGCTAATTTAAATCCGGTGACTACTCTATTGGTCCGCAGGTCAGGTATATCCCTAACTGAACCGTGCTACCAAAGGCTAATGTTGTCAATATTCTGCATCCAGAGATACCTCGTTATCCACGCTATTGGACCTTACTCTATTCACAGTGATTGGGCTAGATGCGTTCAGCAACGTGCCTAACCTTTGTGTTCTTAACGCAAATGTGCGGCATGTTGGAAATCGAATGGACCTTAATGTGGCCGATGCCGATAACGTGTCGACAATGATTGGACGCAGAATTTCGTTGATGATTTCCCATGATATTGGATCATTAATTACGGAAATAGATAAAACCAACAGGACAGATCGAAATAATCGGAAATTATATGAAAGTAAATCGATGTATCACAAAGACGAACGAACTGGTTTGGCGAATTTCAATTTTATCTCGAACTTTCGACTTCTCTGCATGCAGAATTACATATATATCATTTCCTCAACAGATGTAATTTTAGGAAAAAGCGATAAATCATGAAAGAAGAATTCTGGACCTCATAAAAATTTTTGTGGGCGGTTAGATTTTGAGATTTAGTACGTAATCTTTAACATTGAGAAAAACAGAAGAATATTGATATACATATCATGTTCTCTTTACTTGAGAAACATTAATTAACGCCAAAAGCCGTTCGACACTGTGATGTTGAAATATTTTTCTTCTCGAATTCAATAATTTCTTCAAGTGACGACGACCCAAAATTTGCAAAAAACATTAATGTCAATCCGATAAAGAACAGTATCCTGTTCGGTTATCTATGTCATTTTTGAATTTTGTTCTCATTCATGAAATTGACATTTCAAGGTACGTCTTCTTTTTTACAGTTGATTTTTTGTCATAGATACAACTAATCTCAAAGTGTAAAACAACTTTTTTGTCAACTTGGTTAATTTTAATGTGCGATGGCGAGAAGAACACCTGACTTAAGAAACCGCATCATGGGATAGGCCATGCATTTAATATACAGGGTGGCCATTTGAAAACATTTTTTTCGAGGGGGACAACTTAAGATGTAGGTTACGGACGCATAGCGCTTCAACCCTTGCTACTACAGCCCTCACCCCCAATTTTTGAATAGGGAAGATGGGGTGAGTGATACCTCATTTGAAAGGTATTTTTATACTGATTTCCGCACAGTTATTGTTTTTCCATTTCATGCATGAGTTCTAGAAATACAGGGTGGCCATTTGAAAACGAAACAGACGAGATTACAGACGAAATAAATTTTTTCGATAGAAATGCGCGGACAGGTCGATTTCTGTTCCGAGGGGGACAACTTGAGATGTACGTTACGGAAGCATAGCGCTTCAACCGTTGCTTCTACAACCCTCAACCCCAATTTTTAATAGGGAAGATGGAGTGAGTGATACCTCATTTGAAAGGTTTTTCACAAAAAAAACACTACAAGTACCATGAAAACACCACTTCATTTTCAAATGCTTAGTCAAAAATATTTCGAGAACTAATGCATAAAATGAAAAAACAATTACTGTGCTGAAATCAGTATGAAAATACCTTTCAAATGAGGTATCACTCACCCCATCTTCCCTATTAAAAAATTGGGGGTGAGGGTTGTAGTAGCAAGGGTTGAAGCGCTATGCGTCCGTAACCTACATCTTAGGTTGCCCCCCTCGAAACAGAAATCGACCTGTCCGAGCATTTCTATCGAAAAAATTTATTTCGTCTGTAATCTCGTCTGTTTCGTTTTCAAATGGCCACCCTGTATTATAGCATAGGAATAAAGTTTCAGTTACTTAGGCATAAACATATTTATATACGAGAAGTGAGGGAAATACAGTTGGATTTGGTAGGCGGTGTGGCAATCAGGATCTAGGTTTCTTAAAAAATTTTCGTGTTGAAAGTTAATATTGGACTAATAATAATTACAGTAATTTTAATAGCTGATTCTGGCAAAAGAAGTATGTAAATAAATCTGTGAGTTCCATAGCCTCTTCAGCTGAAAAGATTTTTATAAAAATTGAAATCTCCGTTGACTTTCTTCATCGAAAAAAAAAGTTTCGTAATTTCTGATTTATAAACTCGGAAAAATAGCATGATATATATTTTTGGAACTGTCTGAGGAAAATCTATCGAAAAATATTACAGTTCACTATAGTTTTCATTTGAAATTTCTCTTAATTACTCTGAGAAATTTGAAGTGTTACTGAAATTCCCTTCAATATTTAAATTGTGATTGTCAAATAAGAAAATAACATTTTTCCGATTGGTGAGGGTTATCTTTCCCATGAGTCAACACTAGTAATGCCAATGTATCGTTATGCATTATTTCTGATCAATATGGGGATTTTTGATACTCATCGTATATTCGTACTTGTTTTCCAATAGTGGACAAAATATTAGTTTACGACTCTGGTCTGAAGTTATGGAGTTTAAAAATCTTCTTCATGACCATTAAGTCGGGTGTATTGAAATGCACAGACGTTTAATTGAAATACTATCTGATGTGGAGAGAAACGTTTATATTCCGACTACGTTCAACTTTTAGCACTGCATCTCATAACATTCTACTATTAGGTTGTTCGGAAAGTAATTTCGTTTTTTCACTTATACGAAGATTACTGTTTGATTATACCCCCCCACGATCACGTGTCAGTTACCGATAATTTTAATTTATGTTTTTGACGTTATAAGTGACATTTCTGCAAATTTAAATTTAAATTTTACCATACTATTTTGGAATAGTTATTGATTAAACATGGAAAGTGAAAAGATGCATTTTCGACATATTTTGCTTTTTTATTACCGAAAGGGTAAAAATGCTGCTCAAGCAAGAAGAAAATTAGTTGAAGTGTACGGGGAGGATGTCTTAACAGAACGCCAGTGTCAAAATTGGTTTGCTAAATTTCGTTCTGGAAATTTCGATCTCCAAGATGCTGCACGTGGCGGAAGACCAGTCGAAGCTGACGACGATAAAATTCCGGCATTAGTGGATGCAAACCGTCGAGTAACAACTCAGCAGATTGCCGAGAGACTTAATTTATCCAACTCAACGGTTCATGATCATCTGAAAGGCCTTGGTTTGGTGTCAAAGCTCGACATTTGGGTACCACACATTCTTACGGAACGAAATTTGCTTCGACGCATTGATGTTTGCGATTCGCTTCTAAAGCGTCTGGAAAATGATCCATTTTTGAAACGAATAATAACTGGGGATGAGAAGTGGGTTGTATACAACAATGTTAAGCGTAAAAGATCGTGGAGTAAAAAGGATGAAAAGGCTCAGAGCACGTCAAAAGCAGAAATTCATCAAAAGAAGGTGATGCTATCCGTTTGGTGGGATTACAAAAGAATCGTATATTATGAGCTTTTACCAAGCAATACCACCATTAATTCTGATGTATACTGTCAGCAAATGGACAAATTGAATGCATCACTCCAAGAAAAGAGACCGGAATTGGTCAATAGAAAAGGTGTTGTATTCCACCACGATAACGCAAGACCTCATACCAGTTTAGAGACTCGGCAAAAACTTATACAGCTTGGATGGGATGTTTTACCACACCCGCCATATTCTCCTGATCTGGCTCCTTCGGATTACCATTTATTCCGATCTCTCCAAAATCATTTGAATGGGAAAACTTTCAATTCAAATCAAGATGTCCAAACGGAGTTGGAGCGGTTTTTTGCCAGTAAAGACCAGCATTTTTATGAGCGTGGAATCATGCTCCTACCAGAAAGATGGAAGGAAGTAGTTGAAGAAAATGGACAATATATAATTTAATAAAATACAGAAACACTATAAAAATATTGCATTTTATTCACACTTAAAATAAACGAAATTACTTTCCGAACAACCCAATAAATTGGCTTGAGGAAGATTCCAGAACTGAGCAAAACGTTGAAATTTTGAAAACAGTGTATTCAATATCATCCATCACTCCTGAAGAAAAAAATTTTTTCCCCAGTTAAACTAATTGCCACAGCCTTCTCATGGCACATATCATAACCTCACATTATTTCACATAACAAGGACAGTCCTGAATAGGTTGAATCAGAAATTAGAAACGAAATAAATTACTCAAGTTCGACTAGTTATTATCTATCAACACTCGAATTATTATTAAAATTCTTATTTTATAATCTAAAAAAAGTTTATCTGTGAAATAATGAAGTAATTCCCTGAACCTTTCGGTCGATGCCCTTGATTCAGTCGATTCAAAAAGACCGTGAGTTTGTTCTACTTTATCTTTTGAGCATTGAAAATCGGCTCCGAAATGGAACCCTAATCTTCCGTTATTTTTCCAAGAATAGGGCAAGCACTGATCGGAAGTGAAAAAATATTTCGATTTTCGACTCAGCTAATTTCTCGATTTTGTAACCCTCTTTGCGGGCAAGGAATTTGATGAGCCTTACTGCTGAGCGAGAACTTCTGTTTTATTTTTTCATAAATACTATATTGATTGAAAAAATGTGATCAGGGAAATCTCAGATTCATTTAATGCGCTGCGGTTGAAGAAATCTCCTTGAATAATAATTTGGATGGAGGCCCGCTTATGAATCATTCGACGGAATGAACATAGCTCGTTTAGGTGGGCCGAGGAGAACAAAAATTCTAATTACGGTTAGATTCTGCGATAAATTAAGCCGACGAGGCTTGCGAGTTATTCAATCAAGAAAACCTCAAGACTGGCGGCGGCGTCTTCTGAGGTTGCGATGGTCGGAGATTGAATTTGGAGAATTTCCGGGACGTAAAAGATCACCTCTAATAAGTCAATGTGTGACAACCCCGAAGATGGTGGGAAACCCTCGGTTTTCTTCTTCCATTCCAAGTTTAGCGTGCTATCAGATTTCGAAATGGGTAGTCCTCATTATATCGTTGCCTTTGAATTGTTCAAAATTTGATCGAGAGTACAGAGCAAGAATCTCCTGAATGTAAGATTTCGGGAAGTATGAGGTTTCCTCATCTGCTTGAGATAAAACTCAAAGAATTTATCAGAAAAGGTTTCAACCAACTCAATCATCTACGTATTATATCAGGTTATATGGGTTATTGCAGGTAGGTATAGAGGATTGTTGGGGTGTCTCTTCATTATTTCGAGGGGACCACATCTTAATTCCGCAGTAAAAACAGGGTACTCACAGTACAACGTGAGGAAGGTTCAAGTATACGAAATATACAGTGTGACACAGACTCATGGTACACCACCATTTTTTCCTTTGTTTCTGTAGTTATATTTTTGAAATTTGGAACATTCAATGGCACTTTTTGACATATTCAGAAAAAAATCCAACTTCTGGTTTTTCCGGAAATGACATCAACTCTCGATTTTCAAATGGGACACCCGGTATATTATTACATTTTTGGAATCTCTATAATTTTGTGACATGTTCTTTCGAGCATTTAGGCCGTCGTCGTAGATTAGTTCTCGACGTTTCGCCAGTTCGAGTGTCTGGCATCTTCAGGAGTCATATTTCAGGAGATTTTCTCACTGGACTGAACTGCCTGAGTGTGACGGGGACGCAGATTGTACTTCCTTATATAACCTCGGTCGGGGGGCGTGGCTGCGCTTGACCGGACGCCCCGATAACGAACGCGCACCGGTGTCCGACCGGTTCACAACCGGTTCCCGATCTTCATTCACTTCATGAACCCGGTTATTATTATAGGGAAGTGGTTTTGTGTTTTTGAGTACTGGCACCCATGTTCTATTGATTTTCAAAGATTCCTCCGATTTATTGAAATTCGTTGGGTGTTTATGAATTTCGATTGCTTCCTTGTAGAGCCTAGGGTAGTATGCGGTAGTGGTGCACAACACTTGGGTTTTGTCGAATTCTATTGCATGATTCGTGTTGTTCAGTGTGTGCTCTGCGACGGCGGATTTCTCTGAATGACCCAATTGGCCTTGTGTTCCTTGATCCTCGTATTGATGGATCGCTTCGTTGTACCGATGTATACACTTCCACAGCTGCACGGAATTCAGTATACACCTGGTGTACTGAGTGTATCCCTTCTGTCCTTGGGGGAGTTGAGATGGTCCTTGATCTTCTTCGACGGTTTGAATATTGTCTTAATGTTATGTTTCCCCAGAATTCGTCCGATTCTATCTGTCACCCGTGGGATAAACCTCAAAAATGCTTTTGTTTCCGATTCTAGGCGACGTGATACATTGTCGTTGTCGTGTTCAGGCCTTTGTTTGATGTATCTATCGATGTCGTTTTTCGTGTAGCCGTTAGCCATGAGAGCGCGCTTCAAGTGTTCTAATGTATCACGTCGCCTAGAATCGGAAACAAAAGCATTCTTGCCGTTTATCCCACGGGTGAGATAGAGAAGATTATTTTGGCTCAGTATAGGAGAGAAAGTAGTTTCTATGCCGTTTAGCAATCAAAGGACTAACAGCATTAATCAGGAACTCAAACTGTTCGCACGATATTCGAGTGAAATTTTAAAATCCACTCAATGGGTCTATTTTCATCATCATTCCACAAATCGATTCATCTCTTCATTACGATGTTGCAAAAAGGAAACATCTATGTTTCTTTCTTATTTTTTTTAAGCAAAGTGTATACCCCTACACTCGCGGCAGCACAAAGCACCACGTTTTCTTGATCCTCCATATTCAACGGTTGAAGGAAAGCGAAACACTGAGAGAGAACAGTGAGATCCTGTTCGTGCACACTGTGTGCTGCACTGTGCGCGTACAAAAGTTAGGCACAGCTCTGTCGGTGGAAACGGTCGCTAAATATGTTAACAGCTTGTACGCGTACAGCTGAAGTACTGCACAAAATGTTCGTGAACAATTGTGCCGCACACGATTTTGGTGGAATCGTACCTTAATAATGACCAGGTTCATGAAGTGAATGAAGATCGGGAACCGGTTGTGAACCGGTCGGACACCGGTGCGCGTTCGTTATCGGGGCGAGACAGGTCAAGCGCAGCCACGCCCCCCGACCGAGGTTATATAAGGAAGTACAATCTGCGTCCCCGTCACACTCAGGCAGTTCAGTCCAGTGAGAAAATCTCCTGAAATATAACTCCTGAAGATGCCAGACACTCGAACTGGCGAAACGTCGAGAACTAATCTATGTCGACGGCCTAAATGCTCGAAAGAACATGTCACATTGAACGATGGCCGCGAAAGCCTCAACCAATTCTCTATAATTTTCTTAATCTAATGATACCTCATAGTTGATATTTCAGTCATCAGAACGCCCATATTATTTTTCAATCTAGAGAGCCATGGCCTCCCTAAAATTATTCCAAATAATCAAAATAATGCTACAATATAGTAATTTCGATTTAAAAAGTATCGTGGTTCGAAATACGTGCCAAAAAAGTGAACCAGAACCTTTTTTCTCTCGAAACTCCGTTTTGTCAAATGGTGGCATAATGGTACTCTGACGTCATTAGAAAGTACCATCGGTGGGATATCCATCCATATCAACTATTTTTCTGTATAACCAATACGAACAAGACAAACATAGAGGTTATGCTGCAAATGGGTAAACACAAAGAACTCCTCTCGACAATGAGGGAGAGAAAGCTGCAGTACCTAGGACACATCATAAGAGGCGAACGATATGAGATTCTCCGCCTTATAATAGAAGGAAAGATCCAAGGAACAAGGTCAGTCGGCCGTAGACAAAATTCATGGCTGAGGGACTTACGTAGATGGTTCGGGCAGACATCCATAGAAATTTTCAGAGCTGCGGTTTCCCGCACAACAATAGCCATTTGGATCGCCAACCTTCTTAGGGAGACAGCGTCCTACGAAGAAGAATACGAACACGATAATGTAGTTTAGATAAGTTTGAGTATCTTTTCGGTTCAATTCGAAGTTGATGTCATTTTCGAAAAAAACGGAAATTGGATTTTTTTCTAAATGAGTCAAGAAGTGCCCTATAGTGAGTATATTCAATGTTTCAAATTTAGGAAATATAGCTACAGAAACAAGGGAGAAAATGGGGGTGTACCATGATAACATACGGCACAAAAGGTTCACAAAATTCCTTAAATAAAAAAAATAAATAACTGTATTTAAGGACATTGACCTAAGTCCTTCAGCCCATCCTAAAATATTTTCATACCAAAATTGAACTAGTGAGTCACCCAACTTGACGCACCTTGAAACTCGATAGTGTGTACCGGTTTTGGAATATTTTGACTTGAAAATTGTGAAGCACCGACCGATGCTGTAATAAAGTATTGATACACTGAGAGAAGTATTCACTTGATATTATCGATCATGCGTTAAAGTTAATAAATCATTTATTGGCCAAATGTACAAATAAATATTTCTTTCATGGAAATAAAGAATTTATTTAAGTTTTCGCAAATCACCTTCACTCAATATTATATCACATTTATTTATGAATAATAACATTCAATAATACCGAATAAAGACGCATTACACTGAAATAAATATATTTAGTAATGGTTAACAAACTGCATGAATTATGAATGAATGTTAACGTCCGATAGCAAAATTCTGGAATAATGACTAGTTCGTGCAGGATTTGAACCTGCGACCCTCGAAATACTAGTCCAATGCGCTAACCACTGTGCCATTGGGATGGTTGAAGGTTCCATCTGATCTTCGGTTGGCGACTCTCCCAGAATTCGATGTTAGTTTTAATTCTTCATGAACTATGACGCTCATGAAGAATTCCTTGGGGAGTTAGGGTTGGAAGGAGAACTCATTCGCTATCGGTGGTCATCGATGATTCGATTTTTACCTTTCATCCGATTGCGTCATTCGCGATTTATCGGCAGGAGTCGGGTAGTTGAATCTACCGACCACCGAACAATGTTAACTAGCCAAGATGACTGAAACATGTCAAATGCGGTTTGTTCATTGTTAATAAATCCTGTATTTTGAGTAAACATATCGTGGAGTGGTGGAAGTTTAGAATCATTCAGTAATAGAAACCAAACGTTCGTTTATTACCAAATGAACATATGTTTTCAATTAATATATCTTATATTTTATTTTAATAGTGGTAAGCCTTATTTTTTGGAAATCTGAGTATGTGTATATGTTCATTTTGTAGATAGGTAAAAGTGTAAGAATAGCTAAAGCTAAACTTTCGCCTAATAAAGACGGTTATTATTATTATTATTATTATTATATTTGAAGAGAACTGCAGTTTAAATGAGATACATCATACCCAAATATATTAAATATTAACAAATACCGTGTAAATGAATATTTCGTCATATGTGAATGAATTCTTTCAGAGGCAAGATCTGTTAGTTAATAAATGAATTAAAGATTAATAAGTGGATTTGTCTGTTAATGAATAATCTCGAAATAAATACTTTATTGATAAAAACAAATTTATTTCTCTCAGTGTAAAGTACTTAATTATCATTTTTAATTATTAAGCACGATAATGGAGCATCACTCCACTCTCATTTGCCTCCTCGGTCATGCGATTTCAATCCCATGAATATTACAGTTTGGTCGTACCTTGAAAAAAAAAATTATGCATCAGGGGTGAATTCACCCCAAGAATTGGAGGCAGAATTCAATGTCACTTCAATGGCTCTTATACCTATAAGTCACAGCATCAAGTTGGTGACATCACAGTGAAAACTCGAAATATTTCGAAAACTGAATGGGCACAAAATTCGCAACATATGGCACAAAATAGCACAAAGTAGGCACAATTTATCGAAAAAAGAAATTTTCCAAAATTTAATATCAGCACCTCAGAGGTAAAGTCACATTTTGTCAGAGACGAACTATCTACAATATTGAATTCACATTACTAAATTCTATAGCTAGTGAAACACATTTTGACTGCCTAGGTAAATCAAGTCGCCAAATAAGGGCAGTAAACATTCTTTGAAACAATAATCGAACTGAAAAGTCTCTCTTTTGTGTAATTTTGATAATGTGACTCAACACACTTCACCTCTGGGGTGCTGATGTGAGTCACAAACTTGACGCTTGACTCAGTGAAAACTCGAAATATCTCGAGGACTGAATGGGCTGAAAATTCATGAAATACTGCACAAATTATATCTCGTAAACTGAATGGGCAAAAAATTCGTAACTCACGTCACAAATTGGCACAATTTTTCGAAAAAAGAAAATTTCCAAAATTCCACATATGAGTCACAGCGTCAAGTTGGTGACTCTTATTGAAATTTGGAAATATCTCAAAACTGAATGGGCACATAATTCATAACATACGGCACAAATTGGCACCAAATTCCCAAAATATTTTCATATCGAAATTCCACCAGTGAGTCACCAACTTGGCAAGCCTTGAATTTGATCAAAGGGTACCTTTCTGGTGTAAAATTGAATGATATTAAATATAGACCATAATTTAGCTCAATAAATCTAATATTGAAAAAATTATGTTCAAAACAACTTGGTATATATGAAACGTGTAACTATTAGGGTCGGTTTCACAAAACTTTAATTGTGCGATTAAAAAACCTTACGTAAATTCGAACCAATCGAATCACTCATTTTGAAGTTTCAACGAATCGAGGTGGCTCCAATTAATTTAACGGTACAAACAAAGTTTTGTGAAACCGACCTTTAGAGTTACAAATTTCTATTAGAGTCAGACATCAAAACACACTCATTAGATGTATCAGTTTCCAAAACATATTCGCGTAAAATTTCATCACATTGTTGACAGTAGTTTTAGAAAAATCTTAAAAAATGTGTATACATACTTGTTTCTTTTTCAACGCCCTGTCCTGTATCTTGAATACGAGTAACGTCACGAAAATTTTATATTGGACAAACCCCTATTATTTTTTAATTTTCAATCTATCCTAAAGAGATGGTAAATTGTTTTTGAAACAGCTTGTATATTGGCCTGAGACATTGATCATGACAAAAAACACAAAGAAAAGCCTGAGCGGTTTGAGGGTTATATTTTTTTTCTAGGTATATGCTTCCTTCACCAAATTTCAGCAGAATTGTAGATCGTCCAAATTGAAACCCATTTTGATCTATTAGGATTCAGAAAAATTAAGATGGCGAAATTTTAGACTCGTCAAACTGAAGTCATCCAAACTTCGAATTTCAGATACGAATTTTCCATAATTTGGTCCATCCCACTCCTTTAAGATCATTTGGGTTTCAAAACTGGACGTAACTTGAATTTGTACGACGTCAAAAAGCTTGTCTACATTCAACGACGATTAATCGATCACTGGTTCATCTAATAAACACTGTTTGTTTGCTATCGTTTGAATTATTTCAAGATCATTTCAGTAAAAATATGAAAAAAAAAATTTGTAAATTAAATATTTTGGTCTTCTAGTGTCATTAAGTTCGATTTATCACCACGATGAAAAAACTTTTCAAATCGAAAATAACTACAAATATTTTATGTTTTTCAGACACCATCTTTGGTGTCTGAAATTTGGAACACTTGATTTTATTAGCTCTACACGGTTTTGCCAGAAGATCGAAATATGGATTCGGCAGACCAAAAAAAATTCTTTTAGAACACTGGGATGTTCAGAATTTTTTTCATGAAAACATTCATTATGCAAATTAAAAGCACAGACAGTAATTCAAATCTGCGACACAACAATCGAGAAATAGAGATTCGGAACCATTATATACTCCTAAATTCATTTCCACCTTTAAATATTGTAGGTACGGTTTAGCCATTAGAAGATTAAATTTCAACCAGTGAGCATCTGAGGTTTCCCTTTGATGAGACGTAATGTGGAGAGATTAGGAATCAGGGAACTCCTCTTATAAAAGTAATGATATCGCTGGCGTTTGAATACTATTAAGTTTTACGGAGTGAAAATAATGGGAAACGATGCCAGGGGAGTTCATAATAAAATGCACATCACTTTTCAGAGGGAGAATTCTATTACTTACTTGTTTACTTTATCGATATTGAAAAATTAATTCCGTTTCTCGTCTTGAAAACCGCTATAGTCCCCTTATACCTTTTGACCCATCCCAATATTCTTCAAATATTTGAAGATACTGCTTCGAGTTGTATTATGAGGCAACCTTTCCAACTTTCCAACTAGCTTTCTAAGAACATACATATTTCATCTGAAATGTGAAAATTGGCATTCCTATATGACGGTTGTATTTAATATTTGTTTTACTTTGAAACAGTCAATGAATCCACACCTCACTTTCAGTTTGCCATATAGAAGATATTCGTTCATTCGACTGTGCATGAGTTTATATCACGTACTTTACCATTTACTTCATGAGTCTGACTACCAACTAAGATCGACAAAAAATTGATAGGTAACTGAAGGTTGTAATAATCCATCATAATTTTCCCCCAGATCTTTGATACTATTATGAAAAATAAATTTTTTTACAATAACAATATCGAATACTCACATCGTCTTCAGAGTCATATATTGTAAGATTTCATCTTGAATGTATAAACATTTTAAATCTTTCACTTCTATCTAATGAGTTACTGTCTCCAAGTTCAATAACCCTTCCGGTTATAAAAAGTTCTACTAATTTCAGATTGGAACATTGAGAATCATCAGGTGAGAAAGTATTCCTCTGTCATATTTCCTTAATAAATATTTCAAGTTGAGGGTGTTTCTTGAATTTCAAATAATACTACTGGCATTTCATCCCTTTGTAAAATGTAGGTGAATACGTAAATAGAGCTGTTATCTTTCTCTCAAATATATTTTGAATTCAATGACCGCTTCACATGAACAAATCAATATTCTCTTGAATTTGATGAGGGGAAAATGAAAC
Source organism: Hippodamia convergens (assembly GCA_038502775.1). Taxonomy (NCBI): domain Eukaryota; kingdom Metazoa; phylum Arthropoda; class Insecta; order Coleoptera; family Coccinellidae; genus Hippodamia; species Hippodamia convergens. The sequence continues at coordinate 35,125,476 of CM076608.1, read as the reverse complement.
TAAATCAATAAGTTGAATATTCTCCGATATCAGAATCCTCAAACTTCACCTCGAGCTCCACACCAATTCAACATATTTCGCAGTGAACAAGTTCAATACTAATGTAGGAATTTCGAATCTATTTCATATAGTATAGAAACAGGTTATGTATGAACCAAAGATTTGGTATGGAGTAGAAGAAAAAGTATCAGAAGTGTTGAAAACCGACTACAAGTTCTTTTCTGAAAGTTCAAATATTGTTTACTAATGAAATTTCGACTTTGTAGAACCAGAAAACAACATCTTGTATGACGAAATCTGTGCATTGATTATGAAATTTCTCCTATAGCCCGGAATCGAACTCGAGAACCTTAAACTATACTCAGCAAATGGTAGGCCGATTATCCGTCATCCGGTTCGTGGATTCTTCTTTTATCTCATATAAAAAGATCCTATCAATAACTTTTGAGTTCCTGGATTTAGATTAGTGTTGATGAAAAAACACTAACTCATGACTATTCAGAGTTTGAATTATCCTCTTGAATTTGTTTTATTATGTTCATGTTATTGATTGAATCGACAAATTAGTTTCGGATTGGAATATTTCTCAAATCCCAATTGAAAATGGCTGAAATTCATCGAGATACCTTTTGCTTTTACTAATTACAAGGGAAAGTAAGGCAGTTTATCGATGTAACTGCGAGTTTTTCCATTCAGCAGATATTTCTGCTAGTACTGATCGCGTTTTGCTAGTATTTCGGGTTAAAGATCATTTACTATTCCGGAGTTTTTTCTGAGTCTCAAAATTTCAGTTTTCACCTAGAATTGAGAAAGGAATAAGGCAGAATGGAGTGAAGAGTGGAGGAAAACACATGATTATACCTTCAAATAGACGTTTCACCACGTTATTTTTTCTCAACACAAAAACAATGAATAAATTAGTTTTTACATCAATTTTTGAACTACCTGAAAGTAACAGAATTACAATCGAAAACAAGATTCGGTATATTAATTGATGAGCCTTGAAATTGACAGAAATGAAATCAATATAATTCATAGCATTTCACACTTCGAAGGATTCTCAATTTGTCGAAAAATAGTTATTATTTGTTGTAAGAACTAAGATATGAAATTGTGAAGATATGTCAGCTTTATACTTTTCGTATCTGAATACTCAAGAAAAAATAACATAACACAAGCCCAGAACTTCGCTGAATTTTCGATAGTCATGGGTTTTTAAGGATGCAGAGACTCCGGTATACCAAGATTGCTGACGAGTCTTCATAGATAAGGAACTTTTAGTTATCTTTGATGAAGTCTTAATTATTTAATGATGATATCTCTATATTGAAGCTCTTCAAGAGCCCTCATGCATGATTTCATGTTGAAGAATTCCGAGCTATTTTTGTCATCAATCCTGAACTTTCATGCAGCGAAATAGTGAAGCTGTATATATTTTGATCGTCATCTTAGCTGATTTCTTTTATGCAATTGAAGCTTAGTTTGTAAAAACTCCAATGATGTGAATAATATCATTGTACAAAGAATTCTTCAGCAATGAAAATATACTGCGGCTGTATATGCTATGAGAATTATAAATATTATCAACAATAACAAATTCATTTGCCTCAAAAAAAATGTTTCATCATTTTATAGGCTATATTGATATATTTCAATATATGATGAACACAGGGGCGGCCTTAGCCATTGCGAGGCCCGGGCGGGAAATCTCCGCGAGGCCCTTTTTCCTTCGTGAAAAGAATGTGATGCGAAAGTAAGTCCGGTTGTTCTGTATAGGTTATTGTCATATTTTATAAAGATATGAAATTTGAGTTTGAATTAAAATATAATAATATAATATAACATATAAATATAATATAACTTTGGAAGATTTACAAAATTAACAAATACAGAAATGATAAATTTAAAATTCATGTTTGCGGCTTTTCCTAGCACTGAAATCTTCAATAGAAGTATCATAATGGATTTTTTATTGAAAGAATAGAAAGGCTGAAAGCCGATCTTGTGTCATCGAATTCCTTAACAGTATATTCTAAAACAAGTTGCGGAATGAGCTCCTCTTCCAACACGAATGCGAAGTGCATGAGTGTTGGAATTGCCTTCTGCAACGAGTATTAGACGGTATTTTCTCTATTTCAGTCGATCTTTGTGAAATACTCTCGAAATTCAAATGAAAATTCAGATTAGTGACTTTTGTATTGCATCTTGGCAGTTGGTGTGACATACGAAATTTGACAGATCACGGAATTTGAATTGATTTGATTCGAAACTTGATTCGATTGGAAGTCAGTACAGGCAACCATAAAACGAAAAATATAACTGAAAACAATGCTGTAATGAGTTTCATTACAGCACTACTTTTAGTACTGTAATGAAGTCCTAACGATACTGAAATAGAGAAATATGTTTTTATGATTTTAAGTCTAGGAAAACTTTGTTTGTGAATAAATCATCCAGCGTATGTCAAGCTTTCTTTTGATTGCTCGTTTCCTTTTTTAACTACCCGACTCGAATTTTCTACCGGCATCTCGACCACGCGAACTCATTTCGAAAATGTTGTTGAATTTCGCACAGAGTGTCAGAAATAATTTTCAAGTAACACACAGCTTTTTCACACTTTTTCAGTTCTTCACTATGAAAATGCGACCCGTTTGTTCATTCCGTTCTAATGAACCAAACCAATTGAACCACAAGTCTTAGACTTTGGATCTACAGTGGGGGTTGAAAAAGAGACGGGTAGTGGAATTCCCACAGGTGGTGATAATAAGTACTATTAGGCATTTTGGAAAGAAATTCTCGGTTTCGAAGAGAAGACCATGAAAATGAAACTGTTTATTTTTATGATCCAGATGAACAGAACAGAAAGTTTCTTGAGAAATGGCGCCATCTTGTATGCATATTTCTATTGGAAACAGTGTTTTTTTACGATATTTTTATCGAAAATTTCTCTACAAATTCATTGTCTGAGCCTCGGTCCGAGCGATAGAGGAGCCACTAATTATGAGTTTAATTGAGGGCGTGAACGTGAATATACTGAATGAAGTATTATGGATTGGATAATTTCATTGGATAGTTGGTATCCAAATTTATACTTACATGAGCCACACTGAAAATAACGGCTTGAGAAACTAACGAATTGAATTAATTTCTCAATTCAATGACTAGAAAAATTTTGAGTTATTCGAAAAATGTGAATATGACCTTTGAATGTAAATGAAGAACCAAAAACAATGGGTTTTTCCATCACAAAAATTAGAATATAACAAAACTGAACCCAATATTCTTATCTCCAATCACTAGGTTTGATAAAAACAGATTTCCCTCTCCTCCTTCCGTAATTCTCTACAATGGAATGAATTCATTCATAAGACAATAATTCAACGAATATTTCAAAAGGACCGCCAAAGAACGATCAACTGGGCTATAAATATATTATGAGGTTCCAACATCTGGAATAAGTAAACATTGTACCTAAATACTTAGATAATTTTCACCCTAATTGTGTTGTGTGCATTCTTTTCTACCTACTGATCTGGTGGATCGGACATCTGGTGCCTCAATTACCCATTCGGACGTTCCAACAAAGAGCAATACTCAAAAACTACAAAATGGTTTCTTCTATTTTGTTCTGAATGAATGTATTGGTTAACTAACTTTTTTCAAATATAGCTTATTTTCAAACCTTTATAAATAATGAGGGATCTAAATCAATATCAAAATTTGCTAGGGTTGTTGCGCGCGAGGCCCCACCAAGAGCGAGGCCCCACCAAGAGCGAGGCCCCGGGCGATTGCCCCGTTCGCCACCCCCAAAAGCCGCCACTGGAAGAACATACAGAAATTTTTAGTAACTTTTTGTAACTAGAAATGAAGCCCTGACTGGAATTTCATGGTTGCTCTGATGACAATAATTCTGAAACGGAGTATAGATTAAATCTGTCGTTAGTATAAATAAGAACAGAACCGGCCTTCGTGATCGTGAAAACCAAACTTTTCGCACGATGTTGTTGTTTTCCGCAGATTATGACTCTGTTCATTCAATCTATTTGGCATGAAATTTTCACCAAATGTTCTCAATTCTTCCTCTAGAATTCAATATAAACGCATTTCCTAAGCGAAACAACTCAAAGAACTACCATCTATCAGGGGCCGATTTCAAAGTATCGAAGAAATCTCTTGCTGGACCTTTTTATTAGGCCTGCTATGATGGGGAGAGTAGAGTGGTGGCAGTTGTTTCATGAAAACAAATCGATGCACCTACCTGATATATTTATGAAGGGATGAATGGAGAGGAAGTAAACCCCAATGGAATACTCAAGGCAGCGAAGAGAAGGAATTGGATAAGTTATTCGTCAATAATGTGGACGGGAGAAATAAACCTTTGCGAGGGCTCAGAATCCCAAGATTAAGGTGCTATCGAGAGGCAGGAAACGACCTTATAAGTCTCCACAACACAGAGGATGACGAGCGTTTATGGAGCTTAGTGCAAAGCATTTTGTTCGGATGAGGAAGGGCTACATTCGTTTCGTGAATTTCAGGAAATAAAATATGTATGCCGATCATCCTATTCAATAATCAGATCTGCATAAAAAATTTATCCGATTTCTTTGCAATCTTCCAGAAAGATTTATATGGAAAAAAACATACAACTGACCCAAAATTCATTACAATAGAGTTTATCTTGATCAAATACCTTCAAATGTGAAACGGGACTAATTTTGCGTATTGAACTCGTTCATGCGGAATAATTATGGTTATATTTTTCAGAAAGTTGGGGATGATAGTTAAGTCCTGAGCTCTAGTAGTCCATATAATATCTACAAGTGCAGGAGCCATTGGATATTCTTCCACTAGTTCGAAATTGAAAAACAATTTGAATTTTTCTTGAAATTGATGGAATATTTCCGTAAATATCGTATAGTGATTTTTGCATTATTCATGAGGAGGAGAATTGTCACTTTTCATGATGAGTGGGTAATTGAAAGCTAGCTATGGAATAGTTATTTATGATACAAGAGCAGAAGGCATTGATATTCTTATACGAGTTCAAAATTCAAAAACGAGCCACGGAGTGGCTCATTTCGGAATGAACGAATGTTAGAATGAGCTTTCTGTACGGGTATCATAAATTTTTTTTTATTATTCGCTGAGTTTTAATGGAAATTAATGAAATATTGCCGTAAATATCTTGTGGTTATTTTTGTTTTGAAAAATATTTATTGGTAGAACTGTTTTCTCTCATGAAATTTGACAGATGCCAGATAAATCCATGACAGGTGGCTGACATGTCATGAATTAATACTACTGAAAACAGTGTTAGAATTAAATGAGAATGAAATATTCTAACATTGTTTTGTTTTACGAGATGTGGCGGAATGAACGTATTGGAAATATAAGTGAATAAAAATAATCTATTCCGAATGAAATATCTTATATTATGTTCAATCGTTTTGAAATTCGTATAAATCTTATCATCCACTTTTGGATTGATTTTCCTCTGGGCACATGAGCACATGATTAATCCATTTACGATTGTTATAATTTAATTAATAATGATACATTTACATAATTATGATTGCCACGCAAAATTGATTTTGACAGTCATGAAATCATTATTTCGATTCATTGATCGATATCATTCAAAAGCTGATGGGTAGTGGTTGAAGGTGAAAATGTCTTCAGAAATTGAGGTGTTGGCCAAAGAAGCAGCCTCTCTCTTGAACCATTGAAGTCTATTGAAAATTATTCTGCAGCATTTGATCACTTCGTGAATTGGTGCGATTCGATGAATGTGACAGTTTACCGAGGAAATTTGTTCCTGCATATTTCAATGGCTACTGAAAAAAAAATTAAATCCTTTACTTTGTGGGCCTGGCATTCAATGATGAAATCGCAACTAGAGAGCAAAGATTAAATAGATATTGGTAAATACCTGAAGTTTTAGATGATACTGTCAGTCGAAAAAAGACGTTATAGCCAACAAATGAATCTGTTCAAATAGAGTTCCTGGTATTAACATTAATAGTATATTCTAAAACAAGTTGCAGAATGAGCTCCTATTCCAACACGAATGCGAAGTTCGAAAACGAGCGACGAAGGAGCGAGTTTTCGATAGCATGAGTGTTGGAATTGCCTTCTGCAACGAGTATTAGACGGTATTTTCTCTATTTCAGTCAATTTTTGTGAAATATTCTCGGAAGTTAAACGAAAATTCAGATTAGTGACTTTTGTTTTGTATCTTGGCAGTTGGTGTGACATACGAAATTTGACAGATCACGGAATTTTAATTGTTTTGATTCGAAACTTAATTCGATCGGAGGTCAGTACTGACAACCATAAAACGAAAAATATAACTGAAAACAATGCTGTAATGAGTTTCATTACAGCACTACTTTCAGTACTGTAATGAACCCATTACGAGACTGAAATAGAGAAAAAAATATTACAGCACTCGGCAGGCTTCGTACTGCCCCAATCGAAAGAATATAAAAAAAAGTTTTTTTTTACCTTTTGAATGAATAGATGATCTATGAATAACAATTTACATACCTATTTCAATGCAATAAAACTTTTTATATTGTTTTTTCTATATTCCACCTAGTATATTTTCTTCCCAGTTCGAAGTTTTCCGGGTCAACTAGTTTCACAATACATTTCCACACAACACTGCTGCAACAATCGACGAAATTTCAGCAAATTGTTATCAGCATTCTAACGAACAATTAAACGGAACGAAAATAATTTATCGAGCTCACTTTTTTGGTAGTTTAATGACCTAAAATCAAATTATACAAATTTATATTAAGTAGGCATTTCAAATTTTAATGAAGGTACTCACCATTCAATAGATTCATCATCTTGATATTGAAGTCATATCCATCATAACCTCCGTAAAGCATTAGCGGATTTTGAAGAGCATCGTATGAACGGTGTGTTTCACATATTCGTTGCAATTCTCCAGTATTGCGACGGGTAAGAACAATATTACGCGTGTCCAAGTTTTTACCCTCAATCACAATTTTCACTTCGTCTATTGTACGGGCGTTGAATTGGCGTCATGTGCTCTAACAGGTCGTTTATCTGCTCTAATCACAGCCTTGCGATCTTCACTCGGCATACGTTCCAAACCAGTTTCAGACAATCGAACCAATGCATGAAATTCATGAAGTAGTTGCTGCAGATCTTGACAATTATTTTTCTCACATCTACATTAATGGATTGCAAATGTGAAGTAAGTTTGGGGGAATTTATAATTTACACCTTCAATTGGTTGTAATGATTCGACTTGATGGAGAACCTTGGATCTAAATAGCAGAAAAAGAAGGCAAAATAAGTGATTTGAAATCATTAATGTTAATATTATATTCCTACCTTGAATTTTGGAATGAATCCACGTCTTTTGGAAACACTCATTGTGTTTTTGTGTGTTCGATAAGAAAGGTCAGTGTCTGATTCGGACGTTTAGGCAACTCTCAATATAATAATAATTGTTTACATTGCAGTAGTGTTCGGAAGAAAGATAGGTGTAATAACACATGGACACAGATGCGTTAATATAATTAGAAAATGTACCGTAGCGACACCTATTGACCTTATTCGCAAGAAGAAATATTATTTCCTATTTTTTTTTCACTTCATCAAATTCTTCGAATTTCTAATGTATTTTATGTTAGCCCCGCAGTAGAAGAATCCAACAAAAAATCTTTCATAACAAAAAGTTCATCTAATCTTGAGTTATGAATATATAATATATATTAAGATAATACAATGAATTTCAAACAACTTCAATATTATTTATGATTTCATATTTTACAAGGTGAAATCTAATAGATGAAATTTCTGGTCCAGTTTTTCATGTTTAAGACCGAATTGATGCTTTCTTGTTCGAGCTCTATAATATCTGGTTCAGATAAATCAGGAGGAACGGTATCAGATGAGATTATGTGAAACATCGTTTTAACTAACACGAATGTAATTCATTGGATACTCTTTCAGTATGTTCTGTTGCTTTTTTTTATTGACTACTTGATGGTTCCAGAATTTGTCGCACTATTTTCATTTCACGTTTTGTAATCAAATGATTAGGTAAATTGTTGAATGTTGAAAATTTAAGAAACTGTTTTTTTTTGTTTTGTGTCAAATCTTGTGGAATTAGATAATACGACAATATTTCCAATCCACTTCATTCAATATTCATGAAAATATTTCATCAATAGATGAAATTTCTGGTCCAGTTTTTCATGTTTAAGACCGAATTGATGCTTTCTTGTTCGAGCTCTATAATATCTGGTTCAGATAAATCAGGAGGAACGGTATCAGATGAGATTATGCGAAACATCGTTTTTACTTACACGAATTTAATTCATTGGATACTCTTTCATTATGTTCTGTTGCTTTTTTTTATTGACTACTTGATGATTCCAGAATTTGTCGCACTTTTTTCATTTCACGTTTTATAATCAAATGATTAGGTAGATTGATGAATGTTGAAAATTTCGATTGACATTTAAGAAACTGTTTTTTTTTATTTGTGTCAAATCTTGTGGAATTAGATAATACTACAATATTTTCTATCCACTTCATTCAATATTCATGAAAATATTTCATTAATATCGATGAAAATTTGGAGAATTAGGGAAATTATATTAGTCCAATGAAAAATTCGTCGCACCTCGTATCGAAGTGGCGAGTTCTAAAATGTTCAAAGTGAATGCACGAATGAAATATTTTTTTTTCTGATTGATTGATTTATTATTGAAATTAATGAAATACATATTTTCATAAATATCGGTGAGTGATTCTTGTGTTGAAAAATTATTATTATTATCAGTACCTTCTTCTTCCTTATGAATTTGACTGGAGACCAACGTGTAGGCAATAAATGATACCATCAAATTTGTGCAAGAAGGGGTTATTCTTGCACTATTTGGTTCTACAGGATGTGTCAGAATGAACGAACGGATTTGGCACAGATTTTGGGAAGTTACTATTCTAATCTTGAAAAATTATCAATTAGTTCGCAAGTCTGCAAAAACATACTTGACTAATCATTTCCTTTCCAAACTCCTGCAATCGAATGAATTATAAATTTTTTTGTGACTCTCAGTTTTATCTTGGTTGGATTCTGGTCAAATCAATGAGAATACAGCTTCCAAGTGGGACACCAGTATTATAGATACAGGGTGATAGTTTATATTTTACTTGATAGCTATCTCAGTTATTATTGGTCGTACACAAAAGTTCAAATGGGCGAATTTGCAGTATTTTTATGGGCAGTCAGAATTCAGTACTAAGCATTACATAAAGGCATCGGTAACCTGAAAATTCTATGTGAACTGTTGTTTTTCAAAAGGCACACCCTGTATTTTACCTTCCTAATCGGTAGAGCCCATTCTTCTGAGTTCAAATATATATACTTAATTGAGGTTATCTCTGGAAGTTTTCCAAAAATAAAGTTATTTTCTTTTAAATCTATGGCACATGTGCCTCACGAGAACGATGTGATTTTTTTATATCAAAGGAACAGTGGATAATGAAACACCTGATATTTATATTATTCATCAAATGACCCTCATTTCCTTCTTGACCATTCATAGATTGTACTGAGGTTGTCAATTATGCGGACGAGCCATATGCACTTTATATTTCAAAAATTCCCATAAAAAAGTGTCCCATGATGTTGAGTAGGGACTATCTGGAGGCCATAGAATGGAACTTCGATATAAAGAAATCACAGCACTCTCGAGTGGCGTTCTACAGCTGCCTTAGATTTAGATTCGGATTCAGACAAAAGAACATATAATTGTCAAAAACCACCAAAAAAACTCCCTTAAAGTATATTTATTTGAAATCAGAAGAAAGAGCTCTACCGATTGGGAAAATAAAATACACAATGTGCCAATTGAAAAACAACACTTCACATTGAATTTTCGGTTGAGGATGCCTTTATTCATTTGTTAGTACTGGCTTCTGAATGCCCATTAAAAATACTACAAATTTGCCCACTTCAACGTTCTCGAACGATCAATTTTAAATGAGATAGCTATTGAGTAAAATATAAACAATCACCCTGTTCATATCTATGAATAAATAAGTGTGTTGGTGGTTTGCCTTCACTAAAAACCTGTGGTGAACAACACATTTTGTACTTAGTTGAGTTTCAGTGGGCATCCAATTGAGTCAAATGAGCATTATGTCCGAAATAAACATGGGATAGTAGAGTTAAGATATTTCTTTGGAACTGTGTATCCAATTCCCTGGGATTTTCAGTTCTTCCCAAAAGCACAATATATTGTGATATTGACGGCGAAACTAATAATTTTCTCTATATTTCATTAGGGGACACTGAACTTACTTTTTTCGCTTTCAGAGACTTCTTTGGCATGCAACACGACTCTCCGTAGTCGACAGCTATCATGGCCACTATCGGTTCGGCATCAGCAATTGCTGGGTCGACCTCCTTCGCCCTATTGCTCATTCTAGCCGCCCCACCCCTCGTCCTCGGAGCTCTGGAGCTAGGTAAGTTTCCCAAGTATTAATTTTCCCCATCATTTTGATATTGCGTGGTTCGGTTCCTTTCTAATTACATATACACCGATGCGAGATTGATTCCTTACATTTTTATTGTAGTTCCCAGGCCCTGACGAACATTAATTTTGCTAGATGTTTAACAAAATACTGGCTGATCATGCGACCCCAAGGTTGGCATAAGCCGAGAATTTACTATTAAAAATAATGATATATTGATATAGAAGGCCATAAATTATTTTTATATACATATTTAATTATTTTTGGTCGAGTTAATAATATTAACACGTACGTCACGATCGATGTAGAAAAAATGAATTTTTATCAACTTCCTTGTGTCGACTTAGCGCGGTACCTACTTATTAATTTCTTCGAAGAAAATGAATTCAATCTTTTCTCAAACTCATAGCTCAGGAACATTTTGATATGTTCGTGTGAATACTAACGTCTGACTGAATGTGTCCAGTAATATCTAACTGCACTTTGAATCTCTGTAAACATAAAGGCTATATTTCAGGATGATTCAATAACGCTGATGATTATCAAATCGATCTGACTATCAAACAAAAATCAATCAGATTTAAAAATGATTCCAAAGATATCGCGATTGAATATCCTATTCAAATTTTAATTTCGCAAACAATAATAATTCTTAGCCATCTCATGAATTTCAATGTGTTTTCAAGATATAAATAAGAAATCCTACTTCGAATGTGTCCAGTATTACCTCATTTCATTTTGAATCTTTGTTAACATGAAGGCCTTATTTCAGGATGATTCAATAACAATGGTAATGATCAAATCGATTCGACTATCAAATAAAAATCAATAAGATTTAAAAATGATTCCAAAGATACCGCGATTGAATATACAAGTCAAGTATTAATTTTGCAAACAATATTAATGCTTGGCCTTCATTTCTTTAATTTAAATGTGTTTTCGAGATTTCACAGGCTGGATCACTCAGAGTTATACGGTTTTGTCGAAAGGGTCTAGACGTATAGTTGAAATGTTTTTGCATGTATGAACGAGGTGGAAACATTGGGAGTTGGGAAAAAAATTTATGACAGTATACGTACGTAGATTTTTTTTTCACTGAGAAATTATATTTTTCTGAAAATGGGATGATTTTCAACTATTGCACAATATTCTTGAGAAGTTTTGCAATTTTCAATTTGCAAATAAAAGTGTAACGGATTTTTAATTTACTCCCAATCAATAAATTACTTTGAGGGTAAAGAAAGATCATTGAATAGAAAGACACATCAAATGAAACTATTCACATTTTCAATCGCCAAGAAACCATTAAACATAAAAAAGAAATTCATGTTTATTTGTGAATTTCATAGTTATACTTTATACAACCTGCTAGGTATCGAACCTTGTTCATTTCATCATATGAAACTGAAAAAAAATTATGAATTCTATAATTCGAATAACTTCACAATCTGAAAAGACGTTATGAATGAAAAGTAATCTGAAACTATAAGATTTCTGGAATTATGAAACTCTTGAAATGCAAAATTATCGCACTTATAAAAAAAACATGATTTTCTCACAATCTCAGCTGTGTCAATGAAACTGAATAAATACATTAATCGGGAACAGCAGAAGATTTCATTTGATGTATGCAAACATAGGTTTACCTAACTATGTTTCATCGTTTCATAACACGTTCAAGTGGTTAATGAACATCTAATTTCCAGAAGCGTGTTACAACTCGGTGGAAACAACATGAAACTATTTAATAACGTCGACTTCGAGGATATGCTGGGAATGATGTTTTTTTTAGGTTCGTTGGATTCAGCGGTCAGTGAGTGCATTCTAATAACTTTACTCGAAAGCTCATTTGATTGAGAAAAAAGCTCCAGACTGTCTCGTGAAATTATATTAGAAATTATATTACTCATATATATAGTCATAATTTTGTTTTTTGAGTACATAGTTCTTGTACTCCTTCGTTTAATGGGTGAGATACGGCCAGTTTCTGAAAGGCCGATCAACGTAAAAATTAACTAATCAGCTGTCAAATCCCTGGTCAAGTGCCATTTGAGTTGCAGAAAGTAAGGTTAACTACTTGAACTTGATCAGCCTGTCAGTTGACAGAGTGGTCAAATATTGCAGGTAAATTGTACGTCAAACGCACTTTTGGGTTTCTGAAACGCATGTTAAGGCTAAATCAGTGGTCAAACTAATGTCAAAGAGGCGGTCAACTAATCGGTGATGTTCGGCTGATTAACTCCGTAGAGACGTGGTTAATCATCGTAGTTTCCACGGAAATCTTAATTGTATGGGTTAATGGGTCTGCATAACAATAATTAGGCATAGTGGCAATAATTATTTTTCTTCCAAAAAGAAATTTATTTATTTTTTGAAACAATTTGTGATTTTATTATTTGGCTGTAGATTATCATCTCCCCAGAACACGGGAATAACTCAATAGGAATTAATCTGAAATATATCCATTCATTATCAAATGTTATTGGAGCTCTAGACTGTATACATATTAAAATAATCTCGGTGGTCCACAAGATGAGCTTTCAAAATAGAAAGGGAAATTTTTTTTCCAAATGTTCAGGCCATTTGTGATGCGAACTTGAAAATTGTAAAAGATGATGAAAACATATTGGTGAGATAATCCACTGTGTTAACTCACACGTTTGTATAATCCATTAATAACTGAGATAGTGGTGGACTCCAACGGAAGCCGAGAAAATCCAACACGATACAATAAATGAAGTAGAAATGCAGTGTGAATTAACATCTTGATGTGTGATGAAAGTTGAAATAAATTAATGCTCAATACTGATTTCATTGATACACAGAAAAATATCAGAAAAACCTATTTAAATAATTTCATACTTGTAAACAATTTATGATTGAGTAGAGATTGAAATATTGTGGTAACTTGAAGGATTCAACAAGGGTATTATTATCATATTTTGAATATACTAAACATTGATAAATTGTATCAGTTATTTATTGAAAAGATTATAATATTCTTTTTGTTTGATTTTAATTTCTAAATATGTATATTGGAATGTGTTTTTTTTTAAAACAAGCTACTTTTCTTGTAAGTTAGGTTTTCTTCCTCAGTATAGGCATTCTTTAGTTCCCTTCAATATTAAAGTTTTTTTATTTCTTCTTTCAGGACTTTGTTCTCTCAATTGTAGCTATTTGTCGAGAAAAGGTGGTCGATGTCGTATAACTTCATTATCATGACACTGCACTCGTGTTTGTAAGTCTTCATCAATGCCATCTTAAATAGATTCAAAGCAATTGAAACTAGTAAATTATAAAATGAGGATCATAATATGAGCATAATCAGTTTGAATATATGCAAATACCAATATTATAGTAGCTCAAAGAGCTGTCGTACTTGTTGACCAAGAGCTACATATGCTCCCCTGATACAGCTAACATTTTTGCACCTACTGTTTGTACTCAGCTAGAGTTGGTACAAACCGCTACCTGTTGCTAGGACATCTTCCTAAAAATTAAGATCAGTAATAGTAGTAACTGTTGTTTATTGTACTGTTTTAATCCAGAGAATTAACAAATTAAATTAAATTAAAAACCTTATCAATGTTTTTGTCCTTTTTCAATTCTTTCAACATATTTATTAATTCAAGCAGGTCAGAGATTCTGAAACAAGAAAATCTATAAAAATAATTCCATTTCTTTGTTGGCGGAGTCAAAAGACCTTTGACCGAAGTCTTTCAACCACAATAAAAATAATATCTATTGAACTTACAGCTAAATAGTTTTGGATCGTCATTTGAGCCATTTTCCCTGTCTGCAGATCTTTCTTAACCTGAAATCAAATATAAAATGAGGTGATGAAGCCTTTGACTGTGTTGTATTAGATGGGTGCGTCATGTTTGATGCATTGCTTTATGAAAATTTTTAAATTGAGTATTGCGAAGTTCATTCAGATTCTGATGGATAAAATTTCTACTATACGCACTCTAAAATTGTTTAGAAATTCATAATATGAGTAAAGGTATGTTTTTTAGTTATCTAAACAAAACTAGTTCACGTACTCCTTTTCATTTGCAACATTTGCCCTTTTTGAATTTAGCTGGGCAGTGTGAAGTTTCTTTTGAGTTCTTGGCACTTCAGCGGCATTGTTGATTTCTCTTGTAATTAGGATTATCCATTTTTCATTTTGTTCTGCAATTGATATACTGCGTTCGTCGACTTGTTTTCTAACTGAAAAAAAATGTACTCTATTAAATTTATACGAACATGCTTGCGAACATGTTATTATACTATTATTTATCGAAATGTTTGCCTCGAACTATGTATGGAGGAATTATTAACAATTTTACAAATACTTACTTCTGAACTAGATCCGAGTGACTGCACCTTTCTCCTTCAATGAAATTTCGTCCACTTGAACTCATTTTGAATAAAACAAACCTGAAATAATCCCAAACTGAATACTAAATTCAAAATATGAAAATGAGAAATTCAAAATTCTAACCTGTTCGATCAGATAATATTGTTTATTTTAGCAGCTTCTGTGGTTCGATAGCCTCGAAACAGGGTAACTTCATGTCAAATCATAATGATCAGAGATTAGTTAATTTTGCCTTAAACATATAATCCTTTCAGCAACCCAAATTGATTTGACATCGATGTCAAGTTGAACGTTGTGTCAGTTGACATACGGTTTGATCGGCCTTTCAGAAACTGGCCGTCAGTGCTGAACCCGATGCTGAATCCTTCTAGCAAGAGCAGAAGTAATCTTACTGAACTATTTGAAATTAATATCGAATGAGATAAAACAATAAATAATACAACGAAATAAGAAAAAATGTCTAGCAATTGTTTATGCTTGGGTACACAGTAATTCGTCCAGTTAATCGGAGTAATAAGTAATAAACAACCCTATATAAATTCTACTTGTTTAAGCCTATTACAAAATTCAAACATTGAATGTTGATGTTGCAAAATTCCTCGAAAAAATCATTTTTCAAAGAAATATAGCCGGGTTTTTTTTTTGACAACCTATTTCCAATTCATTTCCTAATATACGAAATTCATTTTAAAATAGGTTTCATTTTTTTATCAGCTGGTAAAGGTGATTTCCCACATCTATAACTTATACGAGAACCCTCTAATGTTTCAACTGAATGAATTTTCGTCATCTCATCAATATCATGATCTTTATTATCTTCACTCCTAATTTTTCAATTCTCAACTCGTCATCACCTTCTGAATAATGAATTTCTGAATGCACATAAATTCCGATGCTGTCATATCGACATGAACTTTTACTGCTTGTTTTAGAGCACTCAAATTCCGAACTCGTTCAGCCCGCCGCCGTCTAGCAGTCCAGACCGGGAAAATAACTCTCAGAAGCAGGCTGTGCCTTTCGGGAAAAAGGTTTTCCCGTAATTTATTAATTAGATCTTGCTCCCGCTCATTTGTGGAAACTTTTCTCCCCTCAGATTCAACTTGCCCCGAACAATTACCGTCATTACTCCATTTCTTTGAAATTCTGGAAACAGAATTTACGCTCAGGCGATGGCGCTGAGAGCTAATCGTCTAACAGACCACCAGTTTGTAATTTGGGGCTATTCCATTATTGATACTCCTCGATTCCATAAGTTTCATTAGGACCGTGGAACCTGAAGCCATATAAATAACTTATCGACTAGTGGTTACTGAATATTTGAACTTGATGGAAAATCGATATAGGTTCATATTTTTTTTATATCCCTTGTGTTTCACGTCTACTCAGTTTTATTGACGCAGCAGAAACTGTAAATTCAGCTGCAATAAAACTGACAGGTTACTCGAAACGTGTGTTCATGCTTCTGAAATACCGAAATTTCTGATAATTATCCTAATGGGATATCCTTGGACAGAAACGAGGTCAAGGATGTAAAATACTCGCCGCAGAATAATGTCTGGGATAAATAGTGTAGTTTAGTGGTCACTGGTGTTTCGAAATTTTTTTTCAGGAAATCTTGATAAGTTCATTATCAGACATTATTCTCTCCAACTTTTCAACTTTTATGGTAGGAAATTCTTTATTGGCATGGTTCCAGGGAAAGCATAGCTCATACAATTTCAAAATGGCTAAATCTTCAGGCTGAATCGAAAAAAATTATGAACAATGGTACAGAAGTATATCTTTTGAGCTCGATAATCTTTTGTTGAAATACTGTTACCTCTAGACCTCCATTAAGTTCTCGAGATGCTGGACCAATCTGAATTTTTATTGAGCAGGGTTACCTATAACATAATTTTCTCTATTTCAGTATCGTAATGAGTTCATTACAGTACTAAAAATAGTGCTATAATGAAACTAATTAGAGCATTCTTTTCAGTTGTCTTTTTTGTTTCGTGGTTGTCAGTACTGACCTCCGATCCACTTAATTTTCGAATCAAATCAATTCAAATCCGAAATCTGTCAAATTTCCCTAGTGACACCAACTGCCCAGATACAATACAAAAGTCAGTTATCTGAATTTTTATTTGCATTTCGAGAGTTTTCCACAAAACTTGACTGAAAAAATATCGTCTAATACTCGTTGCAGAAGGCAATTCCAAAACTCATGCCTTCGAAAAAGAGCGACGAAGGAGCAGTTTTGGAATTTCGCATTCGTGTTGGAATGGGAGCTCATTCTGCAACTTATTTTATATAATATACTATTCCCGTCTTATAACACATATAGGTTTCTGAGAGAGTTTTCAAATTGGTGAAACCCACTTTTATTGGATTCTTTTGAGTTTTTACAAGAATAGAAAAATTTCGATTGATGGAACCTCATATAGTTATACAGGATGTCTGAAACTCGAACCAACCTTACCATCCAGATGCAAACTTCTCCGTTATTTTTCATCTAGAATTTTCGATTTCGTCGTCATAGTCGGGACCTGAAAACAGTTGGTGAAATTTTTTTACATTGCTAACCCTGTTATTTTAGTGTTCACAGAAGAAACCGAAAAACCCATGAAAACAAGGTGGTAACCTGAAACCACTGCGACGAAACCACGCTTTTTCAATTCAACCTCCCTGAAAGAGTTTCTATGAATACACAAAAACTAAAAAACACTCTCAAGAAGAGAACACCGAAATATTATTATTATGTTATATTTTCTTCAATATTCAGATCTGGTTCAGGCATTCATTATCACACAAAATAAATGAAAAATCAAACGTAGTCCTACATAATATAATATGAAATAAATATAACTGACATTTTGTGATGATAAGAAGGAAAAAAATAGATGAAAACAATGAATAGGTTTGAAGTTTGTGACCCCAACTTCTCAGATCAGGCGGAAGACTATTTGCACTGAACAAGAAGGCTTCTTCTCCTTCTGCCTTCACCTGGGGTTCAGGAAGAACTGTTAAAATTTCGAAAATGGGTATAATATAGTTTCCTTATATAAAATTATTATTATAAAATTTTTCCACAAGAAAAACTTGAATGAACTCAAAATCTTAGACTTCATTAAACAATTTCAAAGTAAAACCGAACACGATGAGTAAGTAAATTAATTTAAAAATAGATATTTAAAAAAGTTTGTTGACCTATTTATCATTTTCTTCCCATACTGTTGATGTATTGTTGAAGCAAATATATTTTACGAACATGTGGTGCAAATAATTACGGTTATAGCAACAAAAGTTTGCAGACCATACCCATCGCTAATCATCAGGTTTGTTAACTCACTAAACTTATTTTCACTCGGATTTTCATTTAAATGGTGCCTCGTCATTCTTGAATATGTGCCGAATTGAGTGATGATAATTATATTTCGCTAATCCTAATGGTTCTTTCTCTATAGGTCTATATAACAAAATTATTTTTTTTTCGAGGTAACAATGTTACGAAGTAGAATATCTCTGAATGTTCATGTTTCCGGTGAGATATTTTTAATTTAACGTCTGTAGTTCAGCAATAGTAAATCGAACTAATTAATGAAACTATGTGAATTTTTTATTCCTACTGCTGATTCCATTCACTGATCGAACAAGAACTGCGTCTGGGACTCAAGGACACAGTGACAAGATACTTTCACTGATGACCATAAAATCGAAGTACACTGTAAGGATCTGAGGGGAGTCTAATTTTTTTTTTATGTACGTACTTTATTTGGTTTCTTGAATGTGTTCGATCCTTGTGAGAGTACATATCCTTCTTCTGAAAATCTGGAATATGCTCAAAATAGTTTTCCTGGTTGTATGAAAATGGGACTTTTCTGTTGTACTCTCAATTTTTTTTCCGAACAAACCTTCTTCGGACTTCAACGGAAATTGAAAAGTTGTAGTCGGCGTACCCATTTAATTTTTATTCATGAGGATAATTCTGAGCTTTCATTTTTTGCACCGATGCTTTCGTTGGCTTTGTTACTTGGCTGAATGAATTATTTATCGAATTGACGGCGAGAGAATAATGCATGACGAAGATACACTGAAATTTAAGGACGTAATCATTAAGCATTTTGTTATCAATTCATGAAAAATTTTGTTCCTATATAGGCTACCTTTATCGTTTTTTGATGATGCATCCACAATTTTTCACGGCTCTCCGTGAACTACTGTTGGATCAAAACTAATTTCAATCAACTCGATCAATTAGCTCGCCATCATCAATCAACCGAATCTGCCTGACCCTACTATCCCTGCGAAGCGGAAGCTAGGCTGCTTCAAAATCAATCAGAACCATACTTCATTACTGCACATTATTAGAGATTCAATAAAATCCATGATTGCATTAGTCCTAATTACATTACGATGGCCGAGACTGATTTCGCAACGTACAGGAAGATTTAGGTCAGATCACGCTACGCGTGAAGAGGGTACTACTGTGTTGTTATAGCCGAACTTTAAGGTACAGGTCGACCCGGTGTGATGCGCTAAAAAAGGATATGTTGTTTTCGTCACGTAAGAATTGAAAAACGCAAGATGCTCAGCTCATCACTACTCAATGCGTTGACTCGATTCCGATAGCTGCGATTATTGTTTAATATGCTTTGGAAAATCTTCATTCCATACCTGATGTTCTGCAATACACATGGTGTTCAAAAATTGTTTGGTTCGGGAGTGGGATATATGTATATTTAATAACAACAGAACAACCTTTCAAAAAAGGTGTTTCTCTTCATTAAAATTCAGACAAGGTTTTGGAAAATTGAGTAACGAAGGTAATGTCCGAAAGTTAACCCTCGAGCTGATGGCATTCTTCAAATCGATCACCGAAAGTAACCATCATTCGTCTTCACATCTATGGGGTGCTATTCGGTGCTAATATTATGCTTTAATATCTTTCAAGTTCGTTGTTTGTTTGCATACACACTCTGTTCAAGGTTGCCCAGTATGAAACAATCAAGGGCCAGTTGATAGTGTGCCATGACGACATCTCACTTTTTCCTGGAAAAGATTATTGACAAGCTCCAGTGATTGGTTGGAGAGTTGGTGATGTGTCAGGAGGCACAACTTTGTTGAAACCATGTTTCCACATTGAGAGCATTATTCTAGAAGTGGCAGTAAATTCTGCACGAAATAAACTTTCAGTTACTATCGACTCACGTGCGTCTGCAAAAATCGCGATGGTTCTCTAGGTACGCTTTCATCGTTAGGAAATCTACGGAGAGTAGAGTCACAAGCTATGCATACCCTACCAGTCCGCTGCTTGGTCAGCACAGATACAAATAACCCCCACAATTTCTATACACACTCTACAACAATAGCTTAAATTTTATCTCGAAATTTGTTCACAAATAAAATACGATCTCAATTCTTCACGAAACTCAATATCTCAAATATGAATCGAAGTCTGATTTATTATACAAAATTTTGTGAATGGAACTCGTATATCGTATCTTGTGTAACTCGCTTTGAAAAGCCAAGAAGTAGAAGTAGAAAGAATACTGAAAGATAAAATAAAGTTTTCATTTCCTCTGAAGATTTTATGGATTGAATATATTCGTTAACGAACTAACTGAAGACTTCTAGATTCACCTAAATGGTTTACCTGGTTTTCATACCAATTAGTCGATATAACGGTCTCTAAGGGGCTTCAAAACGAGTTCACTAAGAATGTGATCTATCTATCAATCATCATCATAGCTCCCACCTAAAGGATTGTATATGAATTTTTGAGCATTTCGGTCGTTGACGTTCAGCATTTTCAGGAGATGTTTTTTCAGAAATTGTTTTCTCTGAATCGAGCTGCCTGATTATGAGGGGTCTTAGCCTAATACTGGCTTGAATAGACGTACTCGTCTGCCTCATTAATTCTGGACGGCTGTGACACGTGCCATCGCTGGAATGGGTCGCCTCCTGGACATGTGCCGATGTCTGACCGGTCGACATCCAGTACAGCAACTTCTCATCATCGACTTGTTTTTTTTGCAGGGAAATGGAGCTGAGTCTTGGAGTACTGGCCCCAAATCCTGTTGATTTTTGAAGTTTCATCACCACATATATTACTCCAGGTTTCATAGGAAAACAATTGAAATTTATGAACACCAAACGAATCACCATGGATCAGAAGAAACTTTTTGAATCCTCTGGATATGGGTGCCACTACACAGAAAGCGGTCTAACTTTATGGCACTAATTGAAGAAAAACACTATTTGTCCTTGTCATCTCCAGAGGATAGAATCTGAATCATATTTCATTGAGGGATCTTGGAAATCCTATGGGTATTCATCTGAGATTGAAAATGAGGATATCCTCCTACGAAAAATATCCGTTATGATCCAGAAATGGACAAATAGTCTACCAGACGAGATTTGAAAAAAGCAAAAATTTACATCGAAATACCTTTTTTCAAATAATCGTACATTATTATTTCACTCAATATGGAAATTCGTAGAGAAAACTATTTGAAGTTAGTTTTTTCAAATTCCCCAAATCATGTCGATAATTTGGATAAATTCGATAAATAATTATATTGACGATTTAGAATATATTGTTGAAAACGATATTCTTCCCGTCTGCAACAGAATAAAGTTCTTACATCGAATTTCATTATACAGGGTGTACCAAGTTCGACGGCCTATTAGACGTTTCTGGAGAACTGGACCTATTTGAAATCTGAAAATTGGGATTATATTATTGTTTGACATTACCCACCGATCTAAAATATTCTTGGAGCCTGACCGCTTTCAGTTATACAGGGAGTTAAACAAAAATTTTCAAAAATTTTTTCTTCTTTTTTTCTGTTTTTGAATTTGATAGAATATGCAATTCTGAATACATTCGTACTCAAATAGTTGCATTCTTCGAAATACCTTCCAAAATATCGAGAAAAAAGTATAGAAAAAAGGAAGATAAGTGTATTCGGTATTAGATTTGTTATTCCTAACCTAGATATCGTAAGCACAAGCTGTTTTCACATTTCAGAAGGCGAAAAATGTGGAAATATTGTACAATTTTCAGAATTTTGAGAAACCCGTCACAGGGTGTTCCAAATGTTGGTTCGAAAATTGGGATCAAGATTGACCCATAACTTTCGTTTTTTAAATCAGAACCCTATTTTTTTATGATTGCGTTGGATTCTACAAAAAAAAATGATGATAATGTTCTAACATGTTGATGCTCCTAAAATCACTAATTCTTGAGTTATTTGGGATTTTCTGTTTCTATTCATGAAATCTGTTTCACATCAACAATGATGAATGAATTCAGAAAAGTGGAAGTCACTAGTGAGTTATTCGAGTAATTTATCCTCTATGACCAAGGTCATTATTGATATGAAACAGATTCTATGAATTTGACGGTACGTACGACATGAAATCAGGAAATCCTGAATAACTCAAGAATTATTAATTTTAGGAGCATCAACATGTTGAAACATTATTATCATTTTTCTTCGCACAATCTAACGCAATCATAAAAAAATAGGGTTCCAATTTAATAAACGAAAGTTATGGGTCAATCTTGATCCCAATTCTTGAACCAACATTTGGAACACCCTGTGACGGGTTTCTCAAAATTCTGGAAATTGTACAATATTTCCACATTCTTCGCCTTCTGAAATGTGAAAACAGCTTGTGCTTACGATATCTAGGTTAGGAATAACAAACATAATACCGGTCAGGCTCCAAGAATATTTTAGATCGGTAGATAATGTCAAACAATAATATAATCCCAATTTTCAGATTTCAAATAGGTCCAGTTCTCCAGAAACGTCTAATAGACCGTCGAACTTGTTACCCCCTGTAGAATGTCAATATCCCATCACTTGATATCGGAAACCTATTTACCTTAATCGATTTCAAGCAAACAACCAGTAAGGACCTCGGTTCATGTAACGTTTGGTCCTTGGTTTTCGTCCTTCGTAAAATACCACGAACAGCTAACTCGATCATTGGTATAATCCTAGTTTCTGAGCATTTGAACTGAATTTCATTCCCACACACTGTTACGGAATCTTCTCTCCGTAACCCTTTTGAAAACAGAAAATGAAATTGATCTGTGATCAAAATTGATTCTCATATTTATTGCGGTTTGCAAAACATCATATTTATCTTCTAATTGCAAAATTCAATATCTGGCGTAAGAGCTAGCGTGGATAAAAAATAGTATGTTACTCGGTTAGAATTAAAATCTCATACCCGTGATTCCCCTAACTCGCCTTTGGAATGATTCTCTCGTATCGAATTTCCTCATTGCCTCTGTTACAGAATAGCCTTTTCTGACAAATTTTCGAAATTGTGTTAGCAAATAGGAAAAAAAGATTTTCATCAGAACATAAAATACACAATTTTCAAAGTTCAATTCCGAAGAATGTACGACAATTCTGAGAAATATCTGTTATTCCTCTTCTATAACCTGATGAAATTTCACTAATTCCTTCAACTAGACTGTTGAATTTTGCGAAAAGTCCACTAACCTAGTCGTATATTTCTCATACTCACCTAAATTTTTTGGATCCTTTCCAAAGATGATTGATACACCCATGAATGTTTGAGTTACAAATACCAATTAATTAATCTGATGGGTAGGTCTGAATAAGTCGTTGAGAATTTCGGCGAGAACATAAATCACCCTGTACTTAACTTTGGTATGAAATTTATCCGACTCAACATATTATGTGAGTTTTTTAGACCTGTATTATTAAGCTCTAACTCAGGTTAACATATGCACATTTACCCATGAAACACCCTCACGCACATTCATAATAGTTTATTCCAAAACAAGTTGTCTTCTGCAACGAGTCAAGTTTTGATTTGAAAATTGAGGTGATCTGAGGTCAGAACTGATAACCACAATACGAAAAATATATCTGAAAACAATGCTGTGATGACTTTCATTAAAGCATTACTTTTAGTATTGTAATTTACTCATTACGATACTGAAATAGAGAAACTTTTCCAAGTAATTCATAAAATAGAATTAAAATTCAATTTAGTTTCGAATGAATAATATCGAAACATTAGAATGCGTTAATCTTCTTCGTGAATTGACATGCAGATTTCAGTGTCCGTTGAAACAAATAATCAATGACGAATTTTCAGTAGAAATACCTTCGAACAATGTATAAGACAATAATTGATCATGACACATTATTCATTTTCTAATGTGGAAGTTATATAACAATCCAATAAGGAAATTAATGAGCGACAGTTGAAGTGCCTTCTTGTTAAACCCAGATGACTAATTTTTCAATCATGCACGCACACTTGATGCGGACACTCTCATATGCCTACATTGAACATGACAATAGAATAGCGGACCTGCATGGCACATTTGCATTAATTGCATTTATGGCATCGGTGCTATGAGAGACAACATGAATTGGTACAGACGCAGGTGTTTATGCCTCACCTAATCAATTGCTCAACGGTTAATTGTTTCATCGATCTAAATTGAGGCAGACACTCATGAAGGGAGATACGGTGTACTATATGGATCAAAATCTGCATGTAGGTGTATATTCGTTGGAGGTTGAGCGATGCTGAATTTAGAAGGAAATGGGAAATTAGGTTTGTGCCTCACGGTTGAATGTTCAACTGTAAACACTTCGAGCATCTAACCTAACCGATGTGATCAAAATCGCGACCCCGCGCGTTTCACGGGTTAAAATGAATTGTAAGTGATAAGGGCCTGAACGTAACCCTATTGTTGTGCCACCCTTGTTCTTCCGATTTTGTCTATTGAAAGCTAATGTTTCTAAACATAACTTCGAGTAATACGGAAAGATGATTTTGAAGGAAATCTAAGTAGGCCGTCTTGGTAGGACTCTCGATCTAATCAATCGATTTTTATAAACGTTCCAACGTACAGGGTGATTCACTTATCTTGGTAACCCCAATTTTCTCGAAAACGTCCGAATATTTTTTCATTCTGTGAATGGCATTTTGAACAAGTCAATGTCGACTTGAGATGCGCATAAAAATCTGCGGAATTAATAAAGACACCAGGCGTCGCGGCGCTATCAAAAATTTTTTCTCTAGGGACATACCTTTTTCATCATGTCATTCGAAAGATAATTTCATTCCAAATTTTTTTTTCGAATACAATTTTTATCGATTTCTAACCGTTAGCGATCTGCAGCGTGTTTTATATTGATTCTATTCCATTTATTTTTTTTCTGTATTGTGGTAGTATGCCTTTATTTAGAGACATAGATATGATTTTGTGATTTGAATTCAAGAAGGCCAGTTTTCTGGTCAATGTACTCCTTCAAATAAGATGAAATATGTGGCTACAGCAAGATGGGGCTTCATGCCACCACGCTGCCATTCTCAAGAGATATGTAGATCAAGAATTCGGAAAAAAAATGGATTGAAACCAATGGACCCATCAGATATCTCCAGACCTAACGCACATGGATTACTTTCTGAGGGGTCCCCTTGAATATATGGTATACCAAACTGATTCTAATAACTTGGACTATTTGAAAATGAAGATAAGAAACTCATGTGCCCAAGTGGACCCTTATATTTTGACCAAAGTAATGAAAAAACTTATGTATGAATCATAATGGCCGGTATATAGAACATATGATTCGAAATGTTTCGTTTGTTATTAAAAAAAATGTTCATTATTATAAGATTTAATATTCAATGAATAAAATAATAGAAAAATAGTTACAGAGCCTCCGTTATTTTACGGAACATAATCAAATTTGGGTCATCTAGCCATTATGATCCATACACAAGTTATATCATCTCCCTATTTCATCATAAGTCACTTTGGACAAAATATAAGGGTCCATTCATTTTCGACTTCTTAATCTCAATATCTCTTCACAATGGCAGCGTTGTGACATGGAGCCCCATCTTGCTGTATCCACATATTTGATCTTATTTAAAAAGGCAAATTGTTTAGAAAACTAGCCTTCTTGTATTCAAGGCATAAAATCATATCTATGTCTCCAAATCAAGGCATACTACCACAATACAGAAAAAAATAAATGGAATAGAATCAACATAAAACACGCTGCAGGTCGCTAACGGTTAGAAATCGATAAAAATTGTATTCTAAAAAAAAATTTGGAATGAAATTATCTTTCGAATGACATGATGAAAAAGGTATGTTCCTGGAGAAAAAATTTTTGAGAGCGCCGCGACGCCTGGCGTCTTTATTAATTCCGCAGATTTTTATGCGCATCTCAAGTCGACATTGACTTATTCAAAACGCCATTCACAGAATGAAAAAATATTCGGGCGTTTTCGAGAAAATTGGGGTTACCAAGATAAATGAATCACCCTGTACGTTTCTTGAAAATTTTCATTGGGATATCGTATGTCTGACCGGATACAGATTTTCTTCAACCCATTCATAGGAATTTCACATCTTGAAGATACCTGTTGTCAGAATTTATTTTGTAGAAATTGTCTGAGTCTACTCGAAACAACCTTGTGGGATACAATACATACAATTAAATTTTTCTCAATCAAACCCCATATTTTTGAAAATCTAATAGAATATTGAAAAATGCAAATATTCGATTATTGGAATTCTGACATTATAATTATGGAAAAATGTTTACACACCAAAAACCTCGAAATTTTCGGACTTGTTCCAGATTCTGCTGTATATCTCCTCATCCATCCATTTTCGATGAAAACTATTTGTGTCGGTTTTCAAGATCATCAAATTTGTTAGAAATCAAGCCCAACCGAAGCTCTGTAAATCGATCCATTGCCTGGTTACGAAATTCTTACGATAGGCCAGTTGTTGAATTATAAGTTTCACATCTTTTTGGACTGAGATCGCGTCGAACCCATTGATCTCGCGCTAGAGCTTGTGGAATATAATTTGTAAGAAATTTAATTAGCTTTGAAATAACCTTAGGCCTCATAGCACTATGTGCCTGCTCGTGGTTCTGTTAGAATCTTAAAAATATCCATACAAAATATAATTGCATTTTTCCAAAAATTATACATAACCATAGATGTCTTGTTACGAAATGTCAATATTGATTTACGATTTTTGATAAATGTAGTAACAAGTAGCCTATTTTCAAAGTGCCTTAATTTGGGAATGAAGCTATATACCAGAATTTGGAACAAGTCCCAAAATGTCGTGGTTTTTGGTGTGAAAAAAATTTTATACAACTTTTTGAGAGTTGCGAACTTGGGGTACATAACCCCAGTAGGTATAAATAACATGGTAAAAATCAGAGATACATCATGTCTTTCCAATTCAGCTATTTTGTATGTCGATTTCGACTGGCCTTGAATGCCGAAAGGGATAAAAAAAATAACATGTATGCACATGTAAACCAGGGCATACTCATTTCCTTTTTGAACCACCCAGGTGATTTAATCTCCGGTATCTATTGATTGATGTCTCGACACAAAAGCCGCATACTTTTTCGTTTTCAATTTAAAATTTTTTAATTTCATCGCTTATCCTCGAGCTTATCGCATACTGGCTTATAATTTCAGGAAAACATCATTGTAGCCAATGTAAAACATAAAATATTTTCCAAAATGAAATACTGTTTATGTGAATGCATGAGCAACAGAAATAACAAAGGGACAAAAAATAACTCTGATGATTGAAAAACTAGGTGAGTTCAAATCTGGTGACCAAATATTATTCAAACAAATAATTATTGAAATATTTTGTTGAATTGTGAACTGAACATGTTTTATCTGTCTCATCGATATTTCAGTTTTGTTCAAACGATGTCGTGTTTTTTCGTTGTTGCGGACTCAAATAAATATCAAACATATGACGATGTATTTTTGAGAATATGGAGTTTTTTTCGAAGGCTATTAACTCATTGATTAGGCAGGCTGTTTCGAGAAATTATTTTTCGTCTATCTTTGTTTTCATAGTGGAAACGTCAAGTTCTCATTTCGAAACTCGGTGAATCTCATTCCTTGAAGTCCTGTTACCATTTGGCGTGGCTAATGAACAGGACAATCGTTGCTTATTCAATTATAAGCAGCATT
This sequence comes from Hippodamia convergens, assembly GCA_038502775.1. Taxonomy (NCBI): domain Eukaryota; kingdom Metazoa; phylum Arthropoda; class Insecta; order Coleoptera; family Coccinellidae; genus Hippodamia; species Hippodamia convergens. Next base: position 35,097,566 of record CM076608.1, on the reverse strand, counting down.
GCCAACCAACGGGACTCCTTTGGGCTCGATCACGCTGTTCATAGTAGGGACAATCCCAGGGTTTAGTTCAATTCATACTGCATAGCATATTGGTGGGAATTCCTTAATATTATTCCTGTTGAATCCATTTTTTCAATTGTGCTGGGATTCCAGTGGAATAAAATTTAATGGAGCAAGTATTTCATTAGTAAATGTTTCAGTATCACTACAATTTGAATTAATCGAAACATATTCCATTTGTGAAACATACAAAACACACTTCTTGTTTTTTATTCGTCACACAAAGTTTCATCAATAATTTTTCAGAAAATTTCCATTTTCATTTTAGTGTGTAGGAAACAAACAAACTCCACCTCGTGCGAAAAAGGAAGCTTATTTCTGCATTTGTTTTGAGAAACTGTCATATTGAGATCTCTCGAAAGAAAACGAAATTAATCTTTAAATGGTCAAATGTGTCCCGCAAATAGTCTCGAGCAAATGAGCATTTTGAAAAAAGAAATTCTGAGAATATTTCTGTGTTTGAACAAAGAAAATTTATTTTTTCATTTCCAACAATATCAATTCTCACCTTTATTAAGTACATGCAAAACATTGAATCGGAGGGTATCCCAATTGACGGATCGTAGGCTTCGATTATCTTTATTTTATTTGATAATGGAAATTTTATTGTGAGAATAGGACAATTATAATATGTCAGAATGTCTAGTACATATATTTGGCGAAAATGAAGAATCACTTTCATCAACATATTCAAAGCATGTCTGGGTGAGCAATTTTCATGTTGAAACATAGACTTAAATTCATTGTAGTGGTTATCTTCAATTTGAAGGCTCACAAATCTTTCATTTAGTTAATTCTTCTCGGCAATCACATTATCCCGGCTAGCAGCCCCTCTTAGTCGGGATAACGGTAATTTCGGTTCAGCACAATTAGGTTATGTACCCAATCTCAGTCATATTCTTGTTCGTTGAGTTTTTGAGGTTCCGAGGAACTACAGGAGACTTGGAAAAGCAATCACCAAAAACTGTTTTTAAGTTACCATGTTTTAACGAATATCACAGTCTATCATCACATGCATTTTTTCACAATTTACATTAACATTTTTCCATTTTATTCTTTGTTGTTGGTTCTAATGAATATTTTCAATTATTCTTAAATTTTTGGAGTTCCAAACCAGTGCGCGAGGAAATGTAGTCATCTCGCTTAAAGAATCATTAGAAACCCGTTCAGAATAAGAAAACGTTAAGTTCAAAGACTTTATTCATATCTTGTCACTGTGAGGAGATTTAAACCGGATTCAGACTTGTGGTGTCGATATTATCCTATATTTTTTAGAGAAAAAAAAAATATTCACTCAACCTACTCGTGAGGTCTTCTTGAGTAAGTTAATGGAAGTAGCGGCATCTAACATCAACATATGTAGGTACATATACAGGGTGGCCATTTGAAAACGAAACAGACGAAATAATTGGCAATAATCTTCATCCTCGACGATGATCCAACCATTCCCTACTCTGAACTAATGTTTCATTTAGTTGCTCTTGAAGATAATATGTTCATCAGTCCTTTACCTACTATATTATACAGGGTAGCGATTTGAAAACGAAACAGAAGAGATTACAGACGAAATAATTTTTTTCGATAGAAATGCTCGGACAGGTCGATTTCTGTTTCGAGGGGAACAACTTATGATGTAGGTTACGGACGCATAGCGCTTCAACCCTTGCTACTACAACCCTCACCCCCAATTTTTGAATAGGGAAGATGAGATGAGTGATACTTCATTTGAAAGGTATTTTTATACTGATTTCAGCACAGTAATTGTTTTTTCATTTCATGCATTAGTTCTCGAAATACAGGGTGGCCATTTGAAAACGAAACACACGAGATAACAGACGAAATAAATTTTTTCGATAGAAATGCTCGGACAGGTCGATTTCTGTTTCGAAGGGGGACAACTTAAGATGTAGGTTACGGACGCATAGCGCTACAACCCTTGCTAGTACAACCCTCACCCCCAATTTTTGAATAGGGAAGATGGGGTGAGTAATACCTCATTTGAAAGGTTTTTCACAAAAAAACACTACAAGTGTCATGAAAACACCACTTCATTTTCAAATGCTCAGTTAAGACTATTTCGAGAACTAATGCATAAAATGAAGAAACAATTACTGTGCTGAAATCAGTATAGAAATACCTTTCGAATGAGGTATCACTCATCCCATCTTCTCTATTCAAAAATTGGAGGTGAGGTTGTAGCAAGGGTTGAAGCGCTATGCGTCCGTAACCTACATCTTAAGTTGTCCTCCTCGAAACAGAAATCGACCTGTCCGAGCATTTCTATCGAAAAAATTCATTTCGTCTGTAATCTCGTCTGTTTCGTTTTCAAATGGCCACCCTGTATAAATATTAATCTTCAAAATGAATATCATTTCCAATTCAGAGGCTAACAGGACCTTCATCAGAGGAACTGGGAAGATGCAATCTCATTGAGCCTTGCCAACATCTCTCAGAGACAAAGTTTTCATGAAAAGCCTAGTACAGAGGGCGACAAAAAATAGGGATACTTTGATATAACTTTCAATCTTTTTAATTGTTTCGAGCCGATATGGAAATTCACATATGAAGTAGAGGTTAACAACAACATTCCCTTCCTGGATTTGTATTCGAAACCTTTCAGCGTCCAATCGATTGCTTAATTATCGTTCATTACACATGAGATTGCTATCGTTAAAGCAATAAAACATAAAATTCTCACATTAACGACTGAGTGTTTCCACAGAAAAAATTTCATCGAACAAGGTAAGATCTAACAAGGAAACGGATATCCCATCAACATCTAATCAATAAAATTTTCTTCTCTTCTTCGAACACTGAGGTGATTGCACGAGTTATTATTATTGAAATGATGTTTGCCGTTGATGATAGTTGGAGTAAGATTTCATATGTTCCAGAATGTTCCTAAATGTCCCCACATTAAATCCTAAAATGAAAAATAAACTAAAATTTTCACGAAAAGCTAGCTTTGTGTAACAATATCCAACAATTTTATCAGTTTTTCCACTTGAAAAATTGTCTGAGTCACATAAAATGAATAAAAAAAAATTCATTTTTCATCACAACAATACATAACAAAATAAAGCCGTACTGTTCACAATATGAAGGGTATTAGGAATACCTATTCTCTCGATATTTCACGTACCAATCATTACCAATAGTCGCGTTCACGGAACGAAGATTTCGCTACCGCTACCTAGCATGGATTGGAAACGCTCCAGGATGAAATTTTCTTTTTTGCATAATGTAAAATAATTTTTCAAAAAATTGTCAATAATCTCTACAGAATATATTTTTTTCAAATCAATTTGTAATATATTATGTGATAGATTTTATTTTATTATCAGCTGCCTGAAAGGTTACTTGTCTTCGGATCTTGACTATGGTATTAATACATTATTATTAAAGTTTTACAAACATCTGACTCAGTTTCATTGTCTCGAAACATAAGGGAAGCAATCTGCGTGTTTTCAACCCCGACACCTGTTTGTGACTTAATCCTCGAAAACAGCACCTGATTGCGAAATGTCTGAGTGGCAGTTTCATTCCGGGGACTCATTGCGGAATGACAGCGAGTAAAATTGATGATGTAGTCCGATCAGAAACTTTCCACTATCGGCAACGCATTGTCCTCGCAGGATTCAATCGTCCGTCAGCGCGGCGAAATTGAAATTGCCCAGGAATCGGCTGCCTGATCGGAAAAATATCCCACTCGTACATCATAAAAGCCTTTGTATTTATGGGTGGTCTCTCGCAATAAATCGTTACCTGAAGGGATGGAACATATGAACCATTGTTGCTGACGTTACGGAAGGCATATTAACCATGTTTCTATTTTGTTCTGTTTGCGTTTGTTGGTGAGTCAGCGCCTCGGCCCCTGTTCCCCAAACCCAGAAGGGTATTGGCAGTGGCATTCTTCATCCTGATGCGAAATGCCGCTTCCGCAGCAGTGACGGAGTGGTGTAGCAGTTGAGCCGCCATTAAGTTGAGGGTATTTATCGCTCTTCTGCACCCCGACTTAATTACAATGTTTTGAAATGAATAAATAATAATTATTGTCACGGTAAGTCCCCGAACAGGGTCCGATTTATCGCCTTGAAACAATTATATTCCTCGGAGCTCAGAAATGAATTCGGAAATGCTGACAGAGTAGTACGATAAAATGGTTTCGTTGAGATCGAGGAAATTTATCCCGCTTTATGTCGTGATGAATGTACCACTCAGAATTTGATTGAGTTGGGGTGACTCCTTGAATCTATAGTCATATTTCAGCATTGAACAAGGACGTCTTTAACTAGGCTGGGTCCCTTGGGCACACAAGAATTTCAGGCCTTTCTGTAGAGGTTATGTATAGGGTTTTTTGGTTGCGATCAAGATAACTGTTTTCTTCGGGATTTCTCTTGAGCTAAATCTTTCAATATATGCTCAAAGTCAATTTCCTGAAAAATATCACTTATTTTTATGCACATAATTGACAATTTACACAATCGTTCTTGTACCATTATTGTTCGCAATTCATTTCTTATTCTCTTGAACTGCGAAAATAATCTGTCCCCAGTGGCGACCTTAGGGGCTGACGAACGGGGCAATCGCCCGGGGCCTCGCGCTCAGAGACCCGAGCAAATTCTGATATTGATATAGATCCCTAATTATTTATAAAGGTTTGAACATAAGGGTGAGTTCGAAAAAATGTCGGTAACTAATACATTAATTCAAAACAAAATTGAAAAAACATTATATAGTATTTGAATATTTCGCCTTGCCGGAACTTCCAAATATGTAATTGAGGCACCAGATGTCTGACTAACCAGATCAGTAGGAATAATAGAATGTAGAATCACACAACACAATTAGGGTAAAAATTATCTAAGTATTCAGGTACAATGTTTACTTATCCCAAATGTTGTAACCTCATAAAATATTTATAGCCCTGTTGACCGTTCTTTGGCGGTCTCTTTGAAATATTCGTTCAATTCGTCTTACGCACGAATTTATTCCACTGTAGAGAATTACGGAGGGAGGAGAGCAAAATTTGTTTTTTTCGATTAGGGATAAGAATACTGACTTCAGTTTTGTTATATTATATTTTTTATGATGAAAAACTTCCATTGTTTTTGGTTTTTCATTCACATTCAGCGGTCATATTCATATGAAATTGATTAACGGACCATTACCTAGTGGCTCCTCTATCATATATGGTGCATTTTGCAGAAAATTTTCGATACAAATATTATAAGAAACCACTGTTTTCAATAGACATATGCAAACAAGAAAATGAAATTTCCCATGAAACTTTCCATTTTGTCCATTTCTTTGGAACCGAAAATTTCATACAAATATAGCTAAGGTTGAAGAATATTTCATTGTTTTTGCAGCCGTCCAAAAAAACCACGACTGAGAGTTTGACTGATTCCACAATGAAAGAATTACGGCAGTAGGTTATGTCATTGGAAAAATGCAGAGGTCAAGGATATGATAACAGAGCCAATGTGCGTGGTGAAAAAAGTGGTATCCGATACCATTATTATTGAAACGAATCCACTTGCTTACTTCTTACCTTGTGGGAGGCATAGCTGGAATCTCATACTAGGAGATGCAGCACCGTATTGTGTCCAAGCAGAATTTTTTTTTGGGTTGGCTCAGAGGTTGTATACTCTGTTTGCCTTCTCAGCTGAAAGGTGGGTGATTTTAAAGGATCATGTAAAAGCCTTATCACAAACTTTGTGAAACTAGATTCACAAAGGAAAAAGGGCCTCGCGAAAACCTCCCGCCCAGGGCCTCGCAATGGGTAAGGCCACCCCTGACTGCAATTAGTAACCATCAACCGGTGTTGGATTTACCACTAGGCCGACTAGGCCTAGTGTTTATGTTACTTTTTTCTATCATACTTTCATTCTACATTTCTATGTCATAGCATATTTCTCCTTAAACGTTCATTTAATGTTAGTTGCAAACCTGTGTATCATATTATGTTTTTTACCTTATACAGGGTGAGTCGGGAGGAACCTAGAGATGAACCAATCGGTGATTTCAGAATCACTTCGTGATTCGTGATTGTGAACTGTCAATCACCGTTCTTTTGGACGGTGATTTTGATCACCGGTGATTTCGAGAAAGTAGGGTTATTAGTTGTATTTGACCAAAAAATTCTGAATCAAAGAGTTTGGAATGTTGTTCATCAAAAAAATGTCTTGGAAATCATATCTGCATAAGAATAGCAAGTCGTAAAAATTAACAAATATAGTCTAGTCTAGTGAAATCACTTAGAAAAGTGCATTTGAAGCACAGTTTAAGAAATGTATAATTTAATAATGAGGAATGTCCACAGGTATGCAAAATCGATCGAAACTTCGTCACAGTATAACCTATATGTATATGGAATCACTTTGTTTCAGTCGAAAAGACCTAGTAGTTCGTATTTTACAGCCCCGTGAATATTCAATTCCTCGCGGCGATGCGACGTCATACTACATTCGCAAATCGCACTCCGTGAGACAAAAGGCCCTTATATTGGACCCGGCTACGTACTAAACCTCGCAAGTCGTTGGATGTAAAGTGACGTCACTCGGATCCATCGAACTCATGTTTATAACTCGATATCTCGGGCGCTATTTGAAGTATTCAAATAATTTTTGGACACAATATTTTCATTTTCTACGGAGAATAGGAATATGTAGAAATTGAAAAATGTGAACATTCCTCATTATTCATTAAAATTTCAATCCTTCATGCTTCAACGATTCCTTGGCTACTGTCAATAGAATTTCCTCTTCAATATTGTATTGAAATTTTAAAAATTATAAAAGTATATTGGAAGTTCCTACAACTGAGCGTAAGCCTTGAAAGAATTCTGAGAATTATCTCACAACTCACATAAAGTTGGGATTATCGGAACTCTAGATGGTTCAACCTTAATTTACTTATTCAAGATTTCTCTGAAATCACTATATCAAACCTAATTTCCGAGTATCTAACATTCTAACGCGAACGCAATCCCAATCACCGACAGAAAGGACCAACGTGAAAATCACCGACAATAAAAACAGCATGAACTTGGATCATAACATCCATGACTCTCGTGAGTGTTCACCTTCCAAAAATGCGAATATCGAACATTCTAACGCGATTGCAATACCAATCACTAACGAAAAGAACCACGTTGAAAATCACCGACAATAAGAACAGCATGAACTTGAATCATAACTCTCGTAAGTGATCCCCTTCCAAAAATCAACATCGTAGTATGTGAGTATCTAACATGCTTACGTGATCGCAATCCCAATCACTGACGGAAAGACCAACGTGCAAATCACCGACAATCACAATCACCATTTATTCAGGAATTCGATCACCGCAGTGATCAGGGTGATTTGAAAATCACCGTGAGTGAATCACCGGTGGTGAAATATCGCTCATCTCTAGAGGAACGGCCCAAACTGGCCTCTTGTTGTGTAAATCTGGCACTGCCATCAGGCCAACGAAGATTCTTGTAGCTCTTTCAATATTTCAAAAGTTCTTACCTTATGCATCACGAAAATCGACTAATTCCTTGAAATAGTAATGTCTCTATATCAAGATTATCTCCACTTCATCAGACACTCAACATTGACCATCTTTTCGAAAAACTGTAAGGAAGAAATAATCAGGAGACTCAAAGGAGCGAAGCATGTTCATAATTGACATTGATATAAAAATAAAGATCTCATTGGGGATAGATTGACATGCGATCGAAAGAAGAACTGCGTTTCAGATATAGTGATAGATATTCAACCTCTTTCGGTTTAACATTCAGTGGCTGTATTGATTCCTTTTTTCACCATGTATCTGTAGATATCAGGTAATGGTAAATTATCGCCTATAAAGACGATCGGAAAACATTCGAAATACAAAATTGTGTGCAGCTTTCATTACCCAAGAATTCGAGATTTTTGTGGACCAATAACATCAACAATTTTCTCATTGATTCTCGGGAAAGTTGTGAAAAACAAAACTCATAGTTGATGATGTGCACTAATGTAGAGTGTTTCAATATCAACAGATTAAACTCAAAATTGAATCTTAAAAATCGCCAGATCTTACAAATGGAGTTTGAAGATACGTCTTTACAAAAAGGTTAAGTATCCTGGATCGGAACAGTTTAGTTAGACGATTGACGATTGAATAGGTCTGGCATTCCCAATCTGAAAGAGGAACATCTGATATTGATACACAAGAAATTTATTTCAGGAGTTAGGAGAAAACAGGAAAAAATTACACGGGTTCCTTCAATCATTTTAAAGGAGGCAGGGGATATCTTCACAAACTTTTCTTTGCTTTCAAGAACGATGAGGACCAATTACACAACTCCACACTTATCTCTACTTCTTCATTCGAAGAATTGTCAATTCAATCAAATGCACTTCGAAAAATAAAGATAATATGATGAGAAGAGGCTTTCGAACAAGAACTTGTGAATGTACATTAAGGTAAGGCCTTATGTCCGACAAAGCTGGTCTTCTCTGGAATTTGGAAACCGAGGGGTATAGTGGTTCGGTCGAGCCATAGACTCAATTCCAAATACGCCCTCCGTTTCGCACCGCTACGTCTGACATGGCCCTTTTGAAATCCATTGAGGATCCACTGGTACGTTTTTACTCTCTACCACTAGTGAAACGTCTCGCTCCTCTAAATCTGAATGACAGGGACCTGCGCCACGGAAAACTGGACTGTCCCTGGCGAATTAAGTTTTCATTCTAGCAAATCGGTTAACAACTGAAATATTATTGCATTTACTTGTGAAGAATACATTTGAGTTCAAGTATTTCGATATTATAAATGTTAATATCATGGTGAGGCCAGCCAATAGGAATATAAAATGAAGAACATGTAGTTCTGTGATCTCAACTAAATATCGTCAAACGTTCAAATCATTATTTCTGTTTACCTCTCACTGGTTATCATGTAAGTAGAGATATCAATCAGCATCAGCTGATGCACAACCACCTTAGAAATTGCGAATAAAAGATAAATATTTCTCTTCTTCAGTATCGTAATGAGTTCATTACAGTACTCAAAGTAGTGCTGTAATGAAATTCTGAACATCATTGTTTTTAGTCATATTTATAGTTTCGTGGTTGTTTGTACAGACCCCGTATCCTCTCAATTATCAAATCAATTCAAATTCCGTAATCTATCAAATCGAGTCACACCAACTGCCAGATACAATATAAAAGTCACTAATTTGAATTTACATCTGAATTTCGAGAGTTTTTCACAAAATTTGACTGGAATAGGAAAAACATCGTATAATACTCGATAAAGAAGGTAATTCCAACACTAGTGCTTTCGAAAACTCGTTCTTTTGTCGCTCGTCCTCGAATTTAGCATTCGTGCAACTTTTTTCAGAATATACTCTCCTTCGTTTCAGTATCGTAATGAGTTCATTACAGTTCTAAACGTAATGCTGTGATGAATTCGCAACAGCATTGTTTTCAGGTATATATAGAGAAAATATCGTCTAATACTCGTTGCAGAAGACAATTCAAAAACTGTAGAACTTCTCGAATTTTGCATTCATGTTAGGGGTGGAGCCCATTCTGCATTTTTTTAAATACACTGTTGAAACCGAAGTGTTGTTTCAAACTTCGATGGCATTCCAATCCGTGCTGAAAGTTGGATTATTCCATCCCACAGAAAATTGCCGCTTTGATAACTCTGGAGAGTATTTTTTTAAATTTTAGTATAGAAAAGTTTGTATTGCGAATAATGTTTGAGATTCTCCGAACCTTTCACTGTTGGGAAAATATTTAAAAATGATGTGCCTCAGGAGGAGTTGGGACACAGTACTAATCCTACACAGAACACACGCATCCCTCCTACTGGCACAATCTTCAAGTACCTTCTGAAGGGTTTCACAAAAACCTAGAAGGTATGGCCAGTATACAATACAATTGAAAATCACGGAATGATTAGGCAATTGGGGAAAGAAACACTGATCAGCTGCTTTCCCAGAAACTAATCTCTAGGGGAAAGTCGTTGATTATTATTTCAATGAGATGTTTCAAAGTGAACGCCTGAGTGTCCCAAGGCTCAGTTTTTTCATCTACCCTCTTTGTGATCCATGAAAAAAATTATCGTGGTGTAGTAAAATTTCAGACTAGCGTAGGTCTGCTCTGGCAGACAAGTGGAAAAAAAAACTGAAACGGGTGCGCATTTTGTACTATCGAGAACGAATATACCACGAAAATGTGAAAATATGTGACATATGGAAAAAACTAAAGAAAAAGAAATTATTTCTGAAATATCAGAAAGGCTTCATGAGCCATTTTCAATATTCGGAATAATAATTTCATTTGTTCATCTCCGTTTCTCAACTCTTTATCATGTATTTTTCCTCAAAAAAATGTTCTCACTTCATTTTTAATGAAAAATTAATATTTTTATTGGAATAAAATCAAATGAACATATCGTTTTCATCACATTACCACGTTTCAGATTTAATGCAAGGTAATTTCTCACTCTCTCTGCATTGAAGAATCTTCAAGTATTTCCCTTATACGTATAATAATATAATGGCCTTCTACATCCATCAGACTTTAGCGGGTGGATGGCCCCTATTTCTTTATAAGAATGTGTATATACACACGAGTGGCATATATTCAAACATATCCTTTGTTGTATAATTCAGCATGGATGGATTGAAGCAGACGTCGTTGACTCGAGACCATTCAAAAGCAGTAGGTACACGCTTGTTATGAATGTGAAGAGTTTAAGTCCCGCCATTGCTTGGTGAAAGTGAAAGCTGTCATGTGTCAGGATATTATCTGAAGGCACTCCGACTTGTCCTGAGAAAGGAATCGTATATCGCGTTTTTCATTCACCACCGGAATCTTATCCATTCGGATTATCCATGAGTTTCGAAAGAAAGAATTGTGAAAGGCTGTCTGATATTTGTTTGGAAATTCATTCTTCGGTTGGGTTATTCCGTTGAGGAAACCCAGGAATATTCAATATTCTGTTTTGCGTTGGAGTTTTTCCGGAATCCTCATTCAACTTCAATAGGTAGAAAAACTTGGGGCGTGTTTTTTCATCTCTGTCATTATCCTAGGCTGATATCATGAAAAAGGAACCTAACTAGACCTTCATTGAGTTATAACTTCGAGCAAATTATATCAAGGACATATATCAACTTTTCGAACGAATATTGGAGAATATTCGTGCATTACAATATTGCTGAGCAATATTGTAACAAAAAAGGTAAGTGGAGGTGTCAACAAAAATTCGCATTGTGGTCCTTCGATTTTCTTCAGAAAGAATTAGATGACCGAATTATTATTATTATTATTATTATTTTTCATAATAAGAGCCGAGACTACGTCTTTGAGGCCCAGAAAAACAAATAAAAGTGATATAACATGAAATTAAAATTTAAGTAGCATATAATCAGGAATGTGGACCGCTGAATCAGGAATGCCTGCGTGAAGCCAAGATTCTGTAATAAGTATGAGACTGGGATTGTATATCTGGACAAACGAGAGCAGTTAGCGGTGCTTAGAGTGCAGAGATTGGAGGTTCGAATAAACTATTGTCCATTCGTTGAATGAGCCTGGTAGTTTTTTGAAGTTGTACCATGAAGTGCTGGAACAATGGTTGGCTCCCCTCGAATATATTTTATAGTGAGATCCTTTTCTCCGGCTCTTTCCCTATTCTTCAACTTGACACGCAAAGAATCCAAGTATCTAAGCTGCTGCGGAGTTTTGTCGTCTGAAAGTACATAATTCCTCAAAGAATCATGACTCAGCAGTTTTTTCTTATTTCGCAGTAATGATCCAACAATGTCAGGATTAGCCATGGAAACCTTCAACATACGAGGCAGGTTCGACAAGACTTTATCGCGAGCAACAAATCATGTTGATCGATTCAAAAAGTGAAGAACAGGTCATTCATTGAATCACAAAATACTATAAAATTAACAAACTTCGTCTATCCACATCGGCTAATGAGATTATTGTTATTATTATTGATTATTATTCCAATGTCATCGTCGAACACGAGAAACGGATAGATAAACCACATTGATTTGAAGCTTCATCTGAATCCCTTCGGTAGTTATCACAAGAAAAAGTAACAAACATCTTCACATTCTCACAAACTTTCGCATTTATAATATTGGTAGGATGCAATTAGAATTTGTATTAAAATTTTGGTACACAGTAGGAGCATTATTGCACGTTGGGTGTATATACATCATAAATGTCAATTAATTGTGGTTGATGATTCCACCTGTAGCTGAGAACCTTTAGCTGGAGGTTCTGAGGCATCACTTCTATGGGTGTTTATGATGTTGGATTAGTGCTTATTAATGATGAGCACTATTAACACATTATCCATTTGCAGATAAGGTTTGAATGGGTTGGCTGAAATGTGGCCAGTACTTTCAATTCATTCTTGTTCACCACCCTCTGCTTTAGCCAAGTTACTGTCCGCTATTGATAGAATGGAGTGGTTTGTTATTTTCTATTTTGTTTTTTTTTTGTCTTTTATACCGCTGCTTCAGTTCCCTCTAGTGCTTTTGTACCATCTACTTGATTTTTTTTTGGTTAACCTTGAAGAATATTCTATCAGTTGTTATATCGAATGAACGTTTTTCGCAGGTTCAGGCAGTAGGATTTATACTCGGATAAATTACGATGTTGGCAGTGAAGGTATAGCTCAGTATTTGAGTCAGAAATGACAATATCTTCTTCTCTGAGCTAGATCGAAATAGTAAGGAATTATTTTCAGAAAGAAGAATCGAAATACACAAAATATATTTACTGGATACCCCTCTGATCATTGGAAAAAACTAGATCATTACCTGCATTCAAGTCTGGTTCCAGATCTATAGTTAAAGATTACAAGCCCATCTCCATTCAAATCAATTTTTCAAAGTTTTCGAGATGGTATTATATAGAGTAGAATTCTCATTTCTTCACCGATGTGAACTGTCTTAAAATCTTGTTTAATGCAGTTAATCGTTCAAAGTTAGAATAAAGTGTGGTGTGATGTGGAGTCCTATTTATAAGCATCCATACTTTCCTTCGCTGTTTTTTTTTGTACATTATATTTTCATGGTCCTGTAAATTGGTTAAACTGTTTGAAAATAGAGCTACTATTATTATTATATGAATTCCACCTAATGAATGACAAAACTTAGAGATATTAGTAAAGGCCTGTGAAATGGAAACATTGATAAAACAGAAGAAATAATTTCAGATTTCACATCTTAATCTGTTCTGGCAGAGCTCAAAGAAATTCTAAGAGATCATAGAGGCTTTATCGGTGATCGTAATAAAACATTCATACTGGGTATAGTAAGATTGAACAAGTTTACGGATTATCAACGAGTATATCATCGAATCTAGGTTGTAGACGGAACAGTCAACTATGTCATTAAAGAGTCCATGAAGGAACCTCAAATACTATGCCCAGATCTCTTATTTCCTTCGTTCTGCACAATATTCTGCCCTCAAGACAATGATTCTACCGCAGCCTTTTCTTTTTCCTAGTTTACGTGATAACACTGCACCATGTTCGCATGAAGTATATTTCTGCCACACCACATCAGAGTCCAAAGCAAGCAAGTGCAGTCCTCAGGAGAGTCTATTTCATAGCAGATTCTGAAAGAATCGGATATAAAGATATACAAAAAAGTATTCCTCTTCACTTGAAGGATCAAAATAGTGAATAAACAAGTCAAAAAATAACAATATATCCCAAGTCCAAGAAGGGTGATCCGACGGATATCATCAACTGAATCCCAATCTCTTCGCATTCTCTTCTTGAAATTTCCAAGGTTATTAACAGGATTTAAATTTGACTAACAAATATATCGATTGATACAGTTTTCTCATAACCATGTACCCGAAAAAATTTTCCTCTTCAATACTTTTTTTTTGCCTGAGTAAACTTCAAACAATATATCCCGATAGCTCGGTCGATAGTTTGTTCATAGAATCATGAGTTTCGCATCTTCTCGTTTATTCAACTTCTCGATTCAAACCTAAATCAAGTGTATTTGAATTCATAGAAACACTATTTGGACAATATTCATTCATTCCTGTGGAAACTGAAAACTGAAAAATTGATTTCGTGAATTTCCAGCCGAAGTATTTGCAGTCATCTCTAGTCCGAATGAATTCATAAATGAAATGCACACACTAGAAACGAAATATTCGTGTAAATATTGAACGCGAATCGCAAACAAACAGGATGGAATGACAACAGCGATGAAAAGTGGGGCTGAAGATTTCGATCGAAAAAATAATAATCCGCGCTTTGGGCGAAAATACAAAATGTGTTGAATAAACGGACGGCACCCAACGAACATAAACGAGGGAACCGTTGCGTTGAGTCTACTTCTCTCCTCTGGGAAACAAACGTGATGCGATAATTCCCAATGATTTGCGCATTATTCCAAGGAGCACGTATAGGGCAATCACGAGCACTTCTCAGGTTTTTCAGATCAAACACAGGTTAAGAAAAAACTGGAGGATTATTGAAAAATGGTTTCCTTAGAGGTATCAGATTCGCAGCTTTAATTGAAATATTTAGGAAGAAACACTGAATGTGACAGATCGTCGCTATAGAAACTGGTCCCCGCGAAAAATCTTCCATAATTCAACTACCTTTCTTTGTGTGTCCATGAATATTTACCGGGAAATGAAATTTGTGAGCTTTTCTCGATGTTTTATTGGCTCAAATTTCAATGGAGCGCAATTATTAAATTTTTATGATTTCGTTCAGGACTCCGGAGTATCTAGGCTTCACTCCAGAAAATTTCAAAAATGGATAACTTTGTAAGGTTAAGATAGAGATAAGTTTACGTTATGTAATATTTCAACGATAGATGCTCCAGCTAGTCAGGGCATGAGACCACCTTACATTCATGTGAGGTAAAAGGAGACAACATGTTTCTACTCAGGCTAATGATAATCAAAACTTGAACAGTCGAGATTTATTCCTCTCTGATTACAATGGCTATTTACAATGTCTAACATCACAGGTTGAAACAATTTTATACGAGGACAAGAATATGTACAATCATGAACCATTCGTCAGAAACACAATTCACAAGCGTTTTCGTTCTTTGTTAATTCATCTTCAGATAAGAGAAATTGAGAGATAGCCACTTCCCTTGCCCATCATTGTTATATTTATATAACAATGATGGGCAAGGGAAGTGGCTATCTCTCAATTTTCTCCCAACGTTCGAACTCCCTGGATCTTCTGGAAGACGTGTAGTAAGGGGTGGAGGTTGTATTCTTCCAAATGAATGCGTCGAGGCTTCAACTTCCTCCCAGAAGCAGGTACTGAAGGATTTGAAGACTTAGGTCTCTCCAAGAAGGCTTCAGATGTCTAGATCCCTCCAAAGAGGTGTCAGAGGCCAAGTTTTCTCAAAACAGGTGCCGGAAGCTTAGCTCTCTCCAAAGATACCGGAGACTTAGCTCTCTTCACAAGATACGGAGACTCAGCTCCCTCCAAAAAAAAAAAATGCTGGAGACTCAGCTCCCTCCAAAAAAGGCTATCAAAAAAACACTTGTATCAGTTCTCTGCACCGTCAAACTTCCACAATTCCCCAATATCTCTGATAATCTTAGTTTACTTGAAGATAATTCAGAAAAGGAAAAATGTCTACGTGTTCGCCGAAACACTGGCACCGATAAATCGAGAAATTGAAAATCAGAGAGTCGCGGAACCGTGAAATGATTACAATGATCTGCCTGAATACCTGAAATCAGCATTAGTGCTAATATTTGCAGATGACTTTTCTGTTGCCGTCACTGCCTCGAATGTTGCAGAACTTATTAATTCCTGTAAATGTTTTATTCAGAGTCTTATCGATTGGTGTCAGAAAAATGCACTTTTATTGAATGTTGAAAAAACCAAATGTATATTCTTCGGAAACAAAAATGTTGGGCATGACTCTCTAATAATCACCTGTTCTGATGCTGCGATAAAGTCTGATAAATGTATAAAGTTTTTAGGTATACATATTGATGAATACCTTAGATGGAGTGACCACATTGACATGTTAAGTAAGAAATTGAATTCATCTTATTATGCAATATATCGAGTCAAAAATTGTTTCTCTACTGAATGTCTCCTCAACTTATACTACTGTTTAGTTTACAGTCACATATCATATAATATTTTGTTGTGGGGTAACTCGACCGATGTAAATAGAATATCAGTTGCTCAAAAGAGGATTCTGCGCTTGATCTTCGGTATTGACTCGAGGTCATCATGCAGGCCTCTTTTTGTAGAGAACAAGATACTAACTGTCCCATGTATTTATATATATAAGTCACTACTTTTGGTCAGACAGAATTTGGATACATTGGAGAAATTGTCAAGTCATCACACATATTCAACAAGAAATACGGAAATCTTGTCACTGCCCAAGCATCGAACAACCAAATTCGAACATTCACCAACCTACCAAGGAATTAAATTATATAACAAATTACCTGAATCTTTTAAAAATATGAATTTCCTCTGTTTCAAAAAGAAAATTAAATCTTTGTTATTGGCAAAAGGCTATTATAGTTTAAGTGAATACTTGAATGATCCTTTGTATTATGGTATTTCTTAAATTTCTCTTTTTTTTCTCATGTACTGATGTATTATTTTTCTTTGACTTGTCTCATACATGTTTATGTCTAAAGAGATCAATAAAACTTATTATTATTATTATTATTATTATTATTATTAAATGATTTAACTATAACATAGATAAACCAAACTAGAAGGAAGGTTGATTCATCAGATAGTTGAGGAAATCAGATGGAAAGTCGTACGATCCTCAACATGGCAGAACCCAAGCGTCTCTCACCTCATATCAAACATATGAATCGTTAACAAAAATAGATATATGGTGGTCTTTGTACTCACTACTCCTAACTATTGCTTAAGTCAAACTGTTTCATTTCAGAATAGGAGAACAAAGTATTGTCTTTTTTCAATCGGCGCCCGAACTTCGGAACACAAGAGTCTCGCGTCTAAGACAGTACTCTCAGGAATTACTGCGATCACGTACTCTCCCAGCGTCGCGTTCTCGATCCGAGACGATCCGGAATTGATTGCACCCGCCAAATAAATACGTTACAACTGATTTTTCCGGATGAATTCTCTTCTTGTTGCCTATTGCGTTAAACATCTCTGCAACTTCCACTTTGCACTTTTCAATTCTTTCGAAAAGTGAAAATTGCCTGATGAAATGTTTTCAAATCTACTTCATGAATAACTTCACAACTTTTCACTCTGCATCTGATTTTGAATGCTTTTTGTGCAAAGTAATTCATTAAAAAAAAGTAGTAGAATTGTTTGATGTGATAGGACTTTGGTCTATATCAAGCCGTTCGTTCTTTCCGGGAAATCTTGGATATGAACATGATATCTAGAAAAAAAAAGAAGACATTCAATACCATAAATTCGATTTGAAAGATATTGAATATGCAATTTGGTGCTCTGAATCTGAATTTTTTTTTTAAAACTTCCTAATTTGATCGATAGAAAATCATTAATCTCCGAGATTACCTATCATTCAGATATCTCATGAAATGTTGAATGATCACTTGAATGGTGAAAATAGACAACCCATGATAGGCATATTTAACATTTTCAGTTCAATCCAAAATAATGGTCGATTTGAAGAGAGACTCTGACTGGCATGGAATAAATCGATATGAAAATGAAAGTGATTGTTATCTGCGTTATTTATTCCTGATGAAAAATGCTCTATACAGTATAATTTTTTAATTTATACTTTGAAAGCTACAGCAGTTTGAACGGGTGTGAATTTGAGCAAAAAATTATTGAATCTACGCGACATCGTTTTTTCATGTATACACGGCCTGTCTCTTCTTCGACACGAGATTATGAATTGAAATATAACGCGAGCGTATCCGCGGGTATGAGCTTGTTGTCTAATATATGAAATATTTTCTTGTCAATTACATTCTTTGAAATTGGTTGCTCAAGAAAAATTTCACCTTCAATTGTTTAATATAAAATGAGCAAAATCTATATATTTATATTATTAATTTAAATCATCATTACTATTTCCAGTTGTTCAAAAAGTTCGATGGTGCTATCGACATTCTTTGATTTTCGATGCGAACGATATTTTTTCTTATGTTTCTATTCGACGCAGAAACCCTATCTGAAAATCTTCTAGAAATTTAGCAATGCTGGCTTCAGGAAAAAAACTCAACAAAAATAAAACTAAAAATAGTTCTGTTTTCAATATCCAGCCTTATGCCGCACACCTTGAGTCAATTAACAGTAAATTTTTTTTATACGTTCCACTGCTTTTCAGTAGAATTCATAATCGGATACTTGTTTTACATCTAATCTGTATTGCTTTGAAATGATACCTCATTTGAAAGGAATTTTTATACTGATTTCAGCACAATAATTGTTTTTTCATTTTATGCACTAGTTCTCGAAATACAGGGTGGCCATTTGAAAACGAAACAGACGAGATTACAGATGAAATAAATATTTTCGATAGAAATGCTCGGACAGGTCGATTTCTGTTTCGAGGGGGACAACTTAAGATATAGGTTACGGACGCATAGCGCTTCAACCCTTGCTACTACAACCCTCACCCCCAATTTCCGAATAGGGGTGAGTGATACCTCATTTGAAAGGTATTTTTATACTGATTTCAGCACAGTAATTGTTTTTTCATTTTAATCATTAGTTCTCGAAATATTCTTGACTGCGCATTTGAAAATGAAGTGGTGTTTTCATGGCACTTGTAGTTTTTTTTTGTGAAAAACCTTTCAAATGAGGTATCACTCACCCCATCTTCCCTATTCAAAAATTGGGGGTGAGGGTTGTAGTAGCAAGGGTTGAAGCGCTATGCGTCCGTTACCTACATCTTAAGTTGTCCTCCTCGAAACAGAAATCGACCTGTCCGAGCATTTCTATCGAAAAAATTTATTTCGTCTGTAATCTCGTCTGTTTCGTTTTCAAATGGCCACCCTGTATAGCGAAACTGACTTCATTCATTACAATAGAACACATTCGAAGCAAATACTATGGTCCTAGAGCATTTTCATCTGAGAATTTTCTTCCTCGAATTAATTTTTCAATCAGAAAATCATGAAAAAATGTTCTTCCAACCAGAATTGAAAATGTTTGTGACTTGCATTAGAGTAGATGAGATGAGTTTTGAATTCGAAATTTATCAAACACTTCAATGCGAATGTGTTAGCTTAGGCAAGATATCCGATGCTCATGCTAGATATGCATTTGAAAACGAAACAGACGAGATAACAGACGAAATAAATTTTTTCGATGGAATTGCTCGGACAGGTCGATTTCAATGTTTCGAGAAGGACAACTTAAGATGTAGGTTACGGACGCATAGCGCTTCAACCCTTGCTACTACAACCCTCACCCTCAATTTTTGAATACGGAAGATGGGGTAAGTGATACCTCATTTGAAAGGTTTTTTTATACTGATTTCAGTACAGTAATTGTTTTTTCATTTTATGCATTAGTTCTCGAAATACAGGGTGGCCATTTGAAAACGAAACAGACGAGATTACAGACGAAATAAATTTTTTCGATAGAAATGCTCGGACAGGTCGATTTCTGTTTCGAGGGGGACAACTTAAGATGTAGGTTACGGACGCATAGCGCTTCAGCCCTTGCTACTACAACCCTCACCCCCAATTTTTGAATAGGGAAGATGGGGTGAGTGTATGTGTAGGTATGTAGTGTATATAGTGGCTACGAGGAATGCGGAAATAAACACCTTGCCAACTTTCAACGTTTATTCCTAGTCTTTTTCAAGGATAGAAATATAAAACTAACGTAACAACCAAATATATTAATTAGAGCTATAACTATAAAAGATGATATATGTATAAACCTACCTATTCACATCGAGTTAACCCCTTAGACATAAAACTATCAATAAATTAAAAACTTACTTCAGTAACTGTCTGTTACTGTGAAACAATTTCAATGTAAGTTTTCTATCTTTAGCCTTGAGATAGACCAGAAATAAATGCCGAAACGACGGCATTTCACAAAGACTTTTTATTTCCCCAATCCCTGAAGCCACGATATACACTACATATTTGAGAAGAATAGGACACTAATACTCAAGCTGCTATACATGTATCATCATTATTTTTTCAATCAATGTACCCTGAGTAGGAACAACATATCTGCATGGTTCGTTCCAGCAATTTTAGAATTTCCCGTCCCCCATAAGATCGGGAAATGGTAGAACTGTGTACCAGGAGGGGAGAAAGAAAATATACCGCCATTCAAGAAACAGGGGTGCGATAATTAAGTGTTAGGAAAAATATTCAACGGGCTGGAACAGCAGGGGAAAATATGACATTCGGAGGAAAATATAAATGGAATGTATGTTGAGATAATGAAAAGTAGATCGATTCCAAGGATAATTGCATTTTGAATGGGAAGAAAATAATTTTTTCGGGGGAGAATTGAATTTCATATCTTGCGAGGAATGTGCACCTACTGTGATGAGATGAAAATACGGAAGATTCTGATTTATTTTATTCTCAACTCGAGTAAATTTCAAATGTCTTTCGTGTGAATCGAATAACTAATCTAGAGATGGGTAATAGACTCTTCTTGTGGTCTGTACATTATTTCGAGCAAGATGATACAAAACAGTGCTGACATGTATATCTACCTAATATATCTAGATCAATGAACAGAGGAAGTTGATTTATTGTTCTCGTTAATGTAAGAAAAGGCAATAGCTGTTATTTTCTATTTAACTCAAGGTTTTTATTGTTATTCTTATTTTTACATGAAGTGACATGGATATCCGGACACAATCTTGAAATTATGCCGGGTGTCTTGAGAATAACTTTCTCTATAATATTCTTGGAAAGGAAATCAAATTCACGTTTCGAATTTGAGCTTCGACTGGAGGAAGGACTTTTTGTATATTTTCTGAGGGTCATATTACTGGTTTCACTGGAGGTGACACCAAGTTTTCCAGAAGAAGCTGAAATGGAAATCTGAAAATTGAAACTGAAGCAGAACAAGAGCATGAATATCTTCGAGGTTTTTAATTGGAAATGTGACATTTCAAGATTTCCTCGAGAAATGAGAATACTGTTTTTGTCACAATGGTCGGACTTAAGAATCACGATACAGAAGTTTCGAAAATACTCTGCTGTCTGCTTTCAATGGAAATTTCTCAACCTCGCTTCAGAAGTGAGACAACTCAAAATGAAAAGTCAAAAATGTCAGAATGTTCACCCACTATTATTTAAGGTAGGCTCGTTCGCTCGTTTACTGATGTCATCCATAGCATCAACTGTAAAAAAGTTATTCATGATACAAGTGCAGATGGCATTAATATTCTCACATGAGTTTGAAATTCAAAAACGAGCGACAAAGTGGCGACTTTTTGAATGAATGAGTGTTGGAATGACATTTTCGTAAATAGAGTTTTGTGATTCTTGCATTGGAAAATATTGATTGGAGGAACTGTTTTCCATCTCATGAATTTGACAGATGGTGAATTCATCCGTCGGAGGCCAACATTTCATTAATAAAAAACGAGCCCAAGTGTTAGAATGTGCCTTCTGTACGAGTATCATACATCATTTTCTCTAATTCGTTGGATTTTTATCGAAATTAATGAAATATTGTCGTAATTATTGCTTAGTAATTTTTACTTTGAAAGATATTGATTGTCAGAACGGTTTTTCATCTCATGAAATGTGACAGATGTTAAATAAATCCGTAATAGGAGGCCAACATGTCATCGATAAATATTACTGAAAACAGTGTTCGAATGAAATTGGAATGAAATATTCTAACTATGTTATTTTCTACGGGATGTGGCGGAATGAATGGATTTGACACATAAGTAGAAAATGGAATATTCTAACATTGTTTCGTTCTGAAGAATATGGCAGGATGAACAGATTTGACAAAAAAGTAGAAACAATTACTTCTGAGATGTGTCATTTTTCAAAAAAGGTTGCGATTTGTAAAATTATGATTGTTTTTTATTTTTTTTTTTACGAAATGTGGATGTGAATACAGCTATTGTATTGATCACTATACCCGAAACAGTTAACGTAAAATATTTTTTTCAACAGGAAAATAATGAGGGTTTGTTCAGTAACAAACTTTCGTAACGACATTTATGTTCACGAGACAGAGCTTTGAAAAAAAAAATATACACTTTTTTAGACATTACAATACATTAAACAGATGTCAGCTTCCAAAACATATTCGTGTGAAATTTCATGACAATGTTGCCAGTAGTCTCGGCGTGGTGTAACAACGCCCTGTATTTAGAAAACGGATGGCGTTACAGATATTTTTTACTGAACAATTTTTCAGTTTTCTATCTTTCCTAGAGAGATGGTCACCCTATTTTGAAACACCTTGTTTATAAGTAGTTCGAAAAAATGGCCCAAAAACGACCAGAACAAACTCAACACAAGAGGTCTATCACAAGTTGAAAAATTTCAGGGTTCATTTTTCAGCAGGAAAAAGCTAAAGAAATCAAATTCACGTGAAGACATTTCAAACCATTCCATTTTGCTCTGAGGAACAAACCACTTCACACTCTGAGATATTATATCTTTCTGTCTTTGACAACAAACTCACATTGCAGGAATCAGGGTGTACTAAATTCGACGGCCTATTAGGCGTTTCTGGAGAACTGGACCTATTTGAAATCTGAAAATTGGGATTATATTATTGTTTGACATAATCTACCCCTTGCGTGAAAAAAAAATGAAAAAATTTTTTTTTCTGTTTTTCTGTTTTCGAATTTTATAGAGTATGCAATTCTGAATACATTCGTACTCAAATCGTTGCATTCGTCAAAATACTTTCTAAAATATCGAGAGAGAACTGAAGAGAAAAGGGAGATAAATGTATTCAGTATTATGTTTGTTATTCCTAACCTAGATATCGTGAGCACAAACCCTTTTCACATTTCTTAAGGCGAAGAATGTGGAAATATTCGTTCGTGCTTACGACGTCCAGGTTAGGAATAACAAACATAATACCAAATACACTTATCTCCCTTTTTTCTTCAGTTTTTTCTCGATATTTCTGAAATTATTTCGACGAATGCATCGATTTGAGTACGAATGTATTCAGAAGTGCATACTCTATCAAATTCAAAAACAGAAAAAAAAATTTCGAGAATTTTTTCTCCACTCCCTGCTATAACTGAAAGGGGTCAGGCTCCAAGAATATTCAAGATCGATAGATAATGTCAAACAATAATATAATCCCAACTTTCAGATTTCAAATAGGTCCAGTTTTCCAGAAACGTATAATAGGCCGTGGAACTGGGTACACCCTGTATATCTATGGCGCATGGACAAGGGAGTAAAAGTCTGAAACAAACAGGGTGAGAAGTTGCAGGTGTCATACAAAACACTGCTATTAAAATTCAGATGGCGATACTAAGAATCCAAACCAACTCAAAGTCTGCAGTTAATGGTACATTCAAGCTTATACATACCAGAAAAATTGTAGGCCACCAATATACTAACCAGTCAACCAATAAAAACCAATATAACTTCTCAGATTCCTTATAAAAAAACACAGTTCGCAATATGGACAATGAAGAGACGAATTTTTGATATTTATCTGAAAACCTTTCGAGGAGATGAAAGTCATCCTGAAGTTATCGAGAAAAATTATGTAATCCGCAAATATTATTACTCCGAGAAAAATATTGTTTTCCCAGATGCCCCAAAGTCAATCTCGAAGTTTCCTGGAGAAACAGGATGTGCATTCAGCTCAGAAAAAAGAATGATAATGATTTTTCTCTATTTCAGTATCGTAATGAGTTTATTACAGTACTAAAAGTAGTGCTGTAATGAAACTCATTACAGCATTGTTTTCAGATATATTTTTCGTTTTGTGGTTGTCAGTACTGACCTCCGATCCACTCAATTTTCGAATCAAATAAATAATGCAAATTCCGCAATCTGTCAAATTTCGTTAGTAACACCAACTGACATGATACAATACAAAAGTCACTAATCTGAATTTATATTTGAATTTCGAGAGTTTTGCACAAAACTTTACTGAAATAGAGAAAATATCGTCTAATACTCGTTGCAGAAGGAAATTCCAACACTCATGCTTTCGCATTCGTGTTGGAATAGGAGCTCATTCTGCAACTTGTTTTTTAATATACTATTAAACCTTGCGTTAGGTTTTAGCATATTCACAGCTGGTTCAGTAGCAATCCAAAAAGCTTCAGAATTTATACGCGAACAAAAAACATCCCAGCATCATGATGTGTTTTGATGCTTTCATTTCAATCGGAGCCATCTAGAGACAGAACATCGAAAGAACTATTTTCATGAACATCATTGAACCTCAACAACTCTATACAAAACAAAAACTCCTGGCCTTGAGTTATTCACCCCCTACTATGTCATTGAAAATAGTGGAGCAGCAGGAAAGCTGTAGGAGATGGTCTTCATATAGAAATAGTGATAAACTTCGCAAAAATGAAATCAATGGATAGTGGAAAGGTTAAAGCTACACTGATAGGCTTCAGAATGAATACCAATTCACCGGAATACGACGAAATCATGTAATCCCCAGAAGACTCAGAAGTGGTGATACAATAGAACATATACGAAATGGTACTGTATCATTCCTGAAAAATTGTAAACCAAATAATTATGATAGGAATAAGCCCTTAATTTTTTTAAGAGATATCTCAAGAGGAAGCTCATGCATGGGTGTTCTTCCACTAAACCCCTGTTGTAACATGAACAGAAATTAATGATAAACATAGTGTGTGTTATCATTTCTGAGTTTAGAAATAAACAAGAGATGTATCATTTTCAGGCAAGAAAAACAATTCATCTGTTCGAGCATTTTTTCACTCTTCATTAAATCTTTCGTAATATTTGATTGAAATAAATTACCTCTTGATTATATACTGATATACATATTCAATAATTCATATTTAAAATCTTTCCCGTACCTATCCAGTTTGACTCTTGTATTTTATCATGTTTTACGCTAAATATTGAGGAGAGCGTTTTTCGCTACGCTCTTTAGCGAGAATCATGTTCGCTTCCAATTTTCCACCAATTTTCCTATCGAATGAGCTTCGTAAAATCTGCTAAACGAGTTTTCGCTCAGTTTAAACGGAATAACTTCCGAACCAATTAAAATAGTGGAGCATATGGAAATATGAGTATGTACGTCATGAGACGACCTTTTTCAGGCGTGTTAGTTCCCCCAGGTAGAAATTAAAACCCGCTGCAGCCATTTATAATTCTCTCACGGTTCTGGGCTAAGGGTAACCCAAACTTGTTCATTATTCACTCCTCCCCATCCTTTCCTGACAGTTTTCTATTAGGTTGGCACTCCAAAATGTATTTTCCCTTATTTTTATTTTGATGTCCTCCATCTCGATGACTCGAAGTTTGGTGTGGTGCTGTGAGAGCCTCTTGAAATATTAACTTGTGAAATATTAATGTTTGGATGCATCTCTTGAATACAGGTCGTTGAAGAGAATGTTGAGCAATTTATAAGAAACTCATGTTGATGACCTCGAAGTTATTTGATACCAGTTGAATGCTCCTTATTTTTGTCCGCAAATAAATAATGTCTACATGTTCACTTAATCATATTCCTGATACTTGTACAGGATGATTGTTCATATTTTGCTCCATAACTAAGAAATGTATGAGGGCATCGTAACACTAAAATGTTTATGTGAATTGTTATCTTTCGAATGAAACTCCCTACATTTCATTTTACTAATCGGTAGATCTTTTTCGTCTGATTTCAAATATTTCTCCTTAACTGAGATTATTCTCGGTAGTTTCTTGAAAATAAAGTTTTTCGTTCAAATTTGAGGCAGGTCTTGAACGCCACTCGAGAATATTGTGGTTTCTTTTCATAAAAGATCAATTCTATGGCCTCTTGACAGTCTGGACCAACCCAAATGAAAACTTTTTCATGGGGATATAAACAAGGCTCAAACTTTCATGAAATTTCATCATGTGGATAGCCAATACCCCTTCCGAACTTTTTTAGGAATTCTCGGGCTTAGAGATGTAGTTTTCGCAATATTTGAAGGCTGTATCTCAGTGAAATATGGTGCTATGAGAAATAGAAAAATCAACTTTTGGAGCTTGAAGACTCTAGTTTTCTAATTTATTGGTTAACAATTTTTCAGAATACCGACAGCCATACAATTCTAAGATGAGGTACGAAGCAAAATTTTTTCAGATTTTTGAAATTGTTATTTTTGCTTTACGCGTCGATGCAAAGGCCGCAAATCCTGTTTATTCAGCTATAATTTGTTTTTGAATACCTCCGGAAATGATTCGATTTTGAATGCAAAAGGACCCTTTTTCACTCAACTGCCGACATTTCCTGAACTTCTGGAGGCCTAGCAAACCGAGAGTCAGTTTCTCATCCACAAATAGTTTTCATGATGAATTGGTTGAGGCTTTCGCGGCCATCGTTCAATGTGACATATTCTTTCGAGCATTTAGGCCATCGTCGACGACGGCCTAAATGCTCGAAAGAACATGTCACAGTTTTCAAGATGTTTTTTGAGACCTGTAACGTTAAAGTCGAAAAAGGGCAAGAAAATGCCATTTTGCTTTTTATTGGTTAGTGGACTGTATCTTCATCAATATTAGGGGGAAAGACAATTTCACAGCCTTTTGTACCCCAAAGACTCTTACAAATCGGTAGATCGATCGATTCAGTGGTTTTCCTGGATCGATTGATTGAAATTCTGGAAAAATTCAGGAAACATGGTTTTCGTTCCTCAAAGTTGACCTCTTCTTTTCAAGACACTGATAAACACAAACTTTACCATGATATAATATAATAATATAAGTTTTCGGTCATCAAATACTGTGAAGCTGACCAACCACAGGATTTTATTTCTGGAGAATCACACTTGCTTGAACATAAAAGAAGCGTAAATCCGACCGTGCACCCTCCACGTGGTCTACTTTGCGTAAACCTGGTGACGGCGGTAAAACAATCAGTAAAAAATTTCTTTTATTTTTTTTTTCGATTTTCCAAAAAATACAAAATTAACTTATAACTAATGAAAATTTAATTATTTATTAAGTTTCAAAAAGACTAGCTCAAGTTTAAGCTAACCAACACCTCGTTTCCTAAATTTTTTCGAAATTTCAATCGATTTCTCCAATATTGCGAAAATACCGTTCGTTAACCAACATATGGCGAAATGTCATTTTCTCGATCTTTTCTCACATAACCGAGACAGGTGAAAAACAAAATTTTCCCAATTAAACATGATAGCTTTTTGTAGAAAAAGAAATCGGCTGTCGGTTTGATAGGCCTCCGGAAGTTCCGAAGATATGGGCAGTTGAGTGAAAAAGGGGTCGTTTTGCATTCAAATTGGGATATCTGGAAGACAATTGGTGATTTCCGAGGGTGGTGAAACACAAATTGAACCTAAATAAACAGGCTATGCAGGCTTCGCATCGGTGTAGCTCCAAAAAATTTTTCCATACGCGTAAAGCAGAATTAAAAATTCGTAAAATTTGATAAAAAATTTCTTTGTGCTTTATTCGAGGATCCCATGGCTGCCATTACTCTGAAAAATTGTTCACCAATAATTTCAGAGACAAGAACCTTCAAGCTTCAGAAGTTGATTTTCTATTTTTTATACGACCATTTTTTACTGAGATACAGCCTGTTGAGAAACACCAAAAAATTTTGAAAATTTTTCTGTTCGTCCAATTATTACGAGAAGAGTATTTCCATTTCATATTTACTGATAGTGTTGATTTGTATGTCAGTGCTGACCCGATCAACGAGAAATTGATAACTTATTTTCTAACAGAAGTTCTATATATTTTCATTATATTTTTTCTTTGTACTCCCATATTTTTTCTCATTCAATTAGGAAGTTTCATGTATTCACTGCATTTATTCTGGTCAGAATGTTCATGTTGAACCTACTATCAATTCAATTATTATTCTGTTGAAGTAATAATGAGTGCACACTATAGATGTTAGTTAAAGCAACTTGTTGAATTCCAGGCCAAATTAATAAATGAGCAGTGTGGTTAACATGTGTTTTGAAAGAAAATTGAGTCACTCTTCTGTCATCACTTTGCCCCCTCATACTTACAGCGAACATGCAATCCAAATCCATCAATAACGACTATAATATGCATTTTTCATCAATCTTTCTAAGCTGTTTAAATTGAAGTCTTTTCAGTTCAACCACAAAGAACAATATGATGAGGAATTCAACCGTGAAGCTACAAACGAACAATTGCCTCTTCTATAAGAATACGTGATAAAAAAAGTTTATTCATTCGTGTTGATGTTGTCATGGTGTCACGAAAATATTATGATAATTGTTCAATTTTATTTTGAGATCTGCAAATATTGGTTCAATCAGAGTACCATGAAGAAACCTACCTGTATTTTTCAGCAGTTTTGATCCCTTATAACTCTGACTCTGATGATTCCACCTACCTGTATTCTTCATCGGTTTTGATCCCTTATAACTCTGACTCTGAAGACTCCTACAGGTATCCATTCCATGTTTATTCCGAATTGTAGGGCACATTAACCTCCGTTATATTATTTGAATATTGTATCTTACTGGATCATGTATTTTCGAGTGTATTTTTTTGGTATAAAATATAGAGTTGAAAAACTTATTTGTGGAAACGATCTCTGATATTTTCATTACATTCTCAATTTCTCTAACACCCTTATAATTCAAATGGTCCATAAAAATTTCAATCCTCTATTGAATTGGATATTCCATAAACGATATACCTACATTTTGAAACAGAAGATTTCAATTTCGTCTTAAATTCTTTATTCAGGAAAGTTTTATCACTAATGAAAAAGTTTTGATTTTATTGCCAACCGATGCATACATACATCGGCATAAACTTTTGTTCAACGATCATCAACATCCACGGTTCGCGATACAAAATGGCGAAGGTGCCAGCATATATAATTCTTCGCCTCGAATTCGAATAATTTTCTATGAATGACAGGCTACTCATAGTTCATTCATATGAAATCACCTCAACACAAAATCATACCAGTACTGATTTATTCAATGAACTTTCGATTCAAGCAAGAGGAACACGAGTTCTTTCTCAAACTACGGTATTTTATGTATTCGTATTCCAACAAATGAGTATTGGACACCTTCATGAAAGCAGAGTGGGTCATGTATGAAATGATTCATATAGTGTGGAAAAGCCAAATGTAATGAATTCATTATCTTGATTACTGTACAGGGTGGACATAATTGGTAAAACTTGAACTACTTTGAACTATCGATTTCATTCCTCTATCTTCTTGTGTTTATAGGTCAAAATTAAAATTTGTGTGTTTGTGCTAGGATGTTGAAATGCTGGCTTTTGACGTGCTTGCTTGTGACGCATAGGTAACAACGAGGCGTACTACTGCGGTCTATAACCGCAGTACCATTTCTGTTCTCATGCCCCATGTTTTCCCAAAGAACTTCTTGCAGGCCCACATGGACGCCGTGGCTCTGGAAAGGGTTTTTTTCCGCATGCTTCCTTCTATTGAGGTTGCTGTCACTGGCTGCAGAAGTTGGGAGTCTGTCCATTCACAATCAGAGCTAATAAAAAATTCAAAAAGTTTAATATCTTCAAATTAATGATTAAAATAAGTTTGAGTTCTCTCAAGAATGAAAACATATCAGTTTACATTATTACTTATTTTCAGTATTTTGACAATTCCCTAATAGAGAAAGTTTTAGTAGACACTTAGATCCTCTACTATTTTGGGAACATCCTTTCTGGAATGCTCATCATAGTCCGTTGTGATTGGCACAGAACATGCTGAGGCTCAAGGAAACATCCGACTCCTCCGTCGCATCAGATAAAAGAACTTCAAGTTCTCTGAAATTCATTAATAACTCTTTCAGATTTGTGACAATCCACTGCATGCATGCCCTCTAATGCAATGCGAGAAGATCTAATCGACTCACTGCGGGACTCAGACGTGCCAGTCACCAAAGAATAAAACTAGGATCATTTGTATTC
Source organism: Hippodamia convergens (assembly GCA_038502775.1). Taxonomy (NCBI): domain Eukaryota; kingdom Metazoa; phylum Arthropoda; class Insecta; order Coleoptera; family Coccinellidae; genus Hippodamia; species Hippodamia convergens. The sequence goes on along the minus strand of CM076608.1, from coordinate 35,067,438 downwards.
CTTTTGTTTTTCTACTCTCATTGTATACAAGATCATTCTGAGTCTAAACTTTCAGAGATCCTTCTTTCATTCAAATAGAATTTTAGGTATATACTGGTTATATACTTCATTTCGATTTGAAATCCTCTTTTTCTTGATAAGCACAATATACGTGGTTGATATGGTAGAAAACTCAGTTTTGTGTGTACTTCTCTGGTCACTCAATTCTGAAAAACCAATGCCATTATGAAACGGTAAAAAAATATCTCGAGAAGTATAGATCACTACAATTTATAGATGCTGCCAACGAATCAAATGCACAAAATGGAAATTTTGATAGGAATTTGAAGTATTGCCCGATATTTTTCCACTTTCATTCAACGAAATATTCCCATTCGACATCAATTTTCAGTTATGTGTCCTTCGATATGATAAAAAACTGATAGCCATCGACCAAATGATGCTTCGAGGCGAAACACATCAGATCTAGTTCCATCGGAAGAAATAACAAAACACACAGGTTGCGGTTGGTGGAATGCTATATATAATTCAGAAAAGGAAGGCGAAGGCCTATGACATAAATAACGATTGTCCAATAAGCCATCTCGCCTGAATTCGATGCTTTTATGAATGTTTGAGAAAACAATAATACCGGGATTGGGCCGAACAGATTGCGCGAAAACGCTGACTTCGAAAAAGGATTTTCCACTCAGGCAGAATATATATATTTTGCATAGGCCGCTTTCCCCATGCCTGACCTTTTGTGTACCCCGGTGAGGAAGCTTGATAGATTATGGTCTACATTCTGAATATTTCCGAATATATTAGTTTATTAACGACGGGGGAAAACGCAGGTGAATAATCGAATTGGAATAGCTCCATCGGATGCGGTGCTGTTCCGAACGATTTGAACTTGTGGTCGAATGCTTTCACAATAATGGAAAAGTGATTTACTAGGTTTGCACTACTCGTTTGCATAGTTTCGCGCTTACTGTAATGTTTAGAGATAAAGTCGAGGTGAACAGTTCTTACGTCCTTTATTGGGATCGTTCTAATTGGGGATGAATACTGAAATTGGTAGATCAAAAGATTACAAAGTACATTTCATTTTACATACGAAAGGTTATCTATGAAAATGAGAATATTGGGAAGAAAAGCGCAGTTTATTTGAAAGTTATAGTATTAACATGTAATATTAGCATATATTTCCACCGTTCCTTTTTGAATTATTTGAAATGGTAATTTTGCGATAGGTTGGTGAACGTCTATACGTACAATGAAATATTGAACAAAAACTAACAAATTTATATTGAAGAAAGGAAAGTCTATAACAGTTTACAGAAGAGTTTGAAGAGAATTTGGAAAGAATGAAATGCTGGGTGAATTAGAATTAATTTACAATTAATTCTTGATCAGTGATTTTGTCCAGCTTTCAGTTTTTTTATGATAAGTTTCAAAAACGATCACCTAATATTGGGCGAGATGACTTCTAATTCTTTCAAGTTTGCTGCAAATCGGAAATAAAAATAGGCAAATTTTCTGAAATATTGTACCTCGTTCCGAATATTAATTCCTTTCACTCATTGACTTTGGGAGAATCAACTGGTGGGAGAATTGTTTCAATTTTCGACCACGAACTTGGTATTGGTATCTGCAAATGAATATCCCGAATAAAGAAAATATGGATCAACAGTTTCGGAATTATACGGAGTTTAATCCCAGAGAGGATATACAGGGTGTCTTCCAAGATAATGCTTTTTTCCACGTGGTAGGACTAATCAAAATAGATCAATTCTACAAAGCATTTCACTCAAAAAAAAATTCAATATAGAAATCAGGAAAGAAATATCAGAGAGGTTTTCGTTAAAACGGTATGAGATTAATCAAAATCGTTGAATCAAGGAAACAATACGTCAAGACTCATTTCGGTTCTATTCTGAAAAGAAATTATGAGTTGCTCAACACAAGACAAAAGTAGATATATTCTACAACAAGTTGCAGAGTGGGTCCTTTTTCCAGCGCGAAAAGGAAATTCGAAAATGAGCTTTTCTATTGTATCTTGTCTCACGAAATTTTACAGATTACGGAAATTGAATTGATTTCATAATTAAATGGAACTGAGGTCAGTATTGACAACCACAAACTGAAAAATATAGTTGGAATCCATGATGTAATCGAATCATTGTAGCATGTAATGAACTCTTCACTATACTGGAATAGGGACATTTCAATACGAAACGTTCCTCTGATATTTCGGTACGTATATTTTTTCCCGGAAAACGATGAAGGGCAGCAAAATTTTCATTCATAGATTAATGTGTATGCAAATTCGGAGGCCTACACCCAATATCAAATGGCTGATAGTGTTGTGTGACAAATAATTCTCAAATCCTAGTTTCCAAAAGAATTGGTGAAAGTAATGGAGAAATGTATTGAGTGGTTGAGTTCTGAACTAACTTCAATTGGTGAGATGTTTCACTTGCGGAAATACGAGGTGGTTCGAATAATATCATAGGGACGAATGATATAGATAACGCCCATGTATGCTTTTAAAGTCGTACCTTGAGTTTGTGATTGCTGTGTCTTTTACGAACATTCAGGCATAGTTTTCGTCGCAGCACATGTTTCAATATTTGCTAACGAACATGAGTCTCCAGGATAACGCGAACAATTATATTTATATAATATTCCACTGCAGAAAAAACTAATGTTAGCTCTGCCTTATTGTTGCATCTGCGCATCATAAGGGAACAGCTAGTTTCTGAAAAATATCGTTTGGAGTTTTGAGCTTCAAAAGCAGATCTTCTGAATGGGCGTTAAAATTCAGAGGAGAATCAAGTTTGATTCCAGGTACTAGGATTGAAATTATGTTTCAAGGGAGAAGAACCGAAAGTGACACTCATTTTCTATATTCCATTCCTGATGTCAACACGAAACCTGGGTTTCATTTTCATTCGGCCACAAACGCCACTTTGAAACACAATTTTTCATGAAATCAAAATTTGCAGAAAGGGTACTTTCTATTGTTTGAAAATTAGAATGATGGAAAACCAAAGCAACATTATCAACATGAATGAATTTCCTCGAAGAAGTAGTGATTATTATTGAAAGTTTCGAAAGTTCAACTATTATCATCGACAAAAACACGGAATCTTCTGTCGGATAGCATATTTTCCAAAAGTCTAACCATTTTTTCACATTTTGAATGATTATAAAGTTTATTATACAATCTTTGCAAACTCTATCATATCCATCTGATAAATCCGCCTCTACAATTCTGTAATAACCCTTCGGTAGGTTATTCTATTCAATTCTGAATAGAATCCATCTCTCTAAAATTTTAAAAGGGACACTCAATAAACTAATTGGACTAATTGGATAGAGATTTTTTTTCCAAATGTTTGATGAATTCTGAATAAATTCCATCAAAATCGGCTGCTTTTCTAGATTTTGAATATTTGATTGCTGAAATTAATTAATTCATATCGAATGTTTAAGGAATAACATTCACGGTATGTCCTAAATTAATGTCATTTCAATTTCATATCTTTAATTTGGGATATCGATATTTCAAGTGAATCAGAGATTACATGTTGGCCTCCTGACACGGATTCGTTCAACATCTGTCAAATATTTGAGATATAAGTCAATCAATATTTTTCTATTGAAAAATTACTGGATGATATTAAGGGCAATATTTCATTAATTTCGATGAAAATTCAGCGAATTAGAGATAATAATGTTTGATAGGAACTAGTACAGAAGCCTCATTCTAACACTCGCCACTTCGTGGCTCGTTTTTTCTTCAACTCGTGTAAGAATATCATAGTCTTTTGCACTTGTATCATGAATAACATTTTCAGATCCCTGAGTTTACATTTTATATTTTATCCAAAAAAAGAATACATAACGGTTCTCGCGACCTGGCACCTATGACATCACCAAAATCAAAGAGTAATCGAAACCACTATCAAATAGAACGTTCTGTTATTGATATATTACTAATTGAATTCACACCCTCGTTCACAACAGAGGGTGTAAATCCTACCATATACTCCAGCTGTTGCATCGATATTAATCTGTTGTGTGAAATTACCTGTCAGCTCTCGATTCTAATCCGATCAAGATGGAGCTCGTGTTTTGTTTCCGAATATGTATTCAATCAAATTTTATATCCCGACCCCAACCGAAGGAAATTAATCCAATGAACCGTGTACACTTCAGTGTGTCCATAGGCATTGTTTATCAAGTTTCCTGTTTCTTGCAGATTGTACATTTTTCGTGGAAGATGTCATTATGTCAAACTCAGTGAAAATATTTCTTGAATTGCAGCAGAATGTTATCACGTGTATTTGAAGGAAAACTGAATGAAAATGATATGCAGGCATATATACAGGGTGGGCAAAATTGGTGATACTTGAACTACAACTTTTTAACCGTAAGAGATAGAGGAAAATGAATGACACGCTACGGTGGTCCTTTTGAGAGAAACTGATAATGCCATCAACTGCATTCCTCTATCTTCTTTTGTTTTCGAGTTATAGGCCAAAATTGAAATTTGCGCGATTTCAACTTTGACCATTATCTCACTTTTTTCATAGCAATCCAGTAGCGTACTTTTTTTTCCCAAGAAGTTTCCTTGATGAGCTATAACATAAAGTTGTGTTTTTTATTATGGAAACAATAGTTTGAAATGGCTTAGCAAGAATCGCCATTTCTTCTCGTTTCAGAAATATATCATACATCATACATCGCCCCCAGATTCATTCAGATATCATGAAAAATATAGTTTGTATTTGAAATCTGAATTATTGAGTATTAAGTAGGCTGAATCACAGAATAATGTCTCTACGCATGGTGTCATGTTTATTTTGCGATTGAATATTTGATTTAATTCTTCGTGGTTTGATCTCAGTTCAGAACAACTGTCAATTCGAAGTCATTATTGCCGTTAAAATAAAATATTTTAACATAACATATTTCTCGTAGTTTTCGACCATTTCCATATTGCCGGCAATAATGACTTCGAATTCTAATAATTGATAGTTGTTCTGAACCGAGATCAAACCAAGGAGAATTGAATCAAGAATTCAATGGCAAAATAATAATGACACCATGTGTAGAGACATATTATTCTGTGATTCAGCTTACTAAATACTCAATAATTTCAAATACATTCATATTTTTCATGAAATCTGAAAAAATCTGAGGCCGATGAATGACATATGATATATTTTCGACAAGAGGAGAGGAATGATTTCGGCCAGCTTTCCTCTAAGTTCATCATTGATTTCAAATGTTTAGTCCAAAATGGGCTCAAACGAACAGCTTCAGTAGCTCAATAATGAAAAATTCGGGCTGAGTTCTTTTCTTCATGTTTGTCAGACCATCAACAGAGACAATATTCATTTAATGAAAAACCTATGAATTATAATTTCAAGGGTTCTAGTTGAGACAATCTCGTGTTATCTCATTCAAATCGATTCGATCGTTTGTTTCGAATTGGATCTTGCAGTATTACAACTCGTTTTTATATTTGAAAGTCGGTATCTCAGAGAATACTCGTCGAAAATTCAAAACCACGAATAAAATGAATATTACTATAACTCAACTTTCTAGCTGTCTTGATAAAAGAATAGTAGAATCAGTTATTTAGGTATATGTTATACGTATATACACGAAAAGTTAGGGAAATATAATTGGATCTGGTAGGCGGTGTGGCAATCAGGATCTAGGCCTCTCGAAGTATTTCTTGCTTGAAGATGATATTGATAATAATAAATGTTAATGACAATCATTTTAATAGCCGATTTGGCAGATGGAGTTGCGCGGCCTCGCTAGGTTGAACAAATGTGTCTTGGGGTCATTTACACGAATGTCCATTTAACCACAATGATTCACTAAAATTTAAATCTCCCATTTAACAGGATATTTGCGAAAATAGCTAATAATAGGTTGGTATCAAAAAAGTCTTCCGAGATTGTTCAAGTGGAGATTTAAATTTTAATGAATCAGTAAGTTTAATGGACGTTCATTGAAATCAGCAGTTTTCCTGAACTGAAATCAATCCGTCGACTTTAATCATTCCACACAAAAGAACAATTTATAAGGAAAAATTCATGAACTTGTCATGAAGTATAACTTGCTTCAGATACATTGTAATCATGGCCAAACTGTATAAATCTCTAGGAATAGCGTTCTCCGCAGACATATAAAATACTTCAGTACAGAAAATTCCATCAACGGACGCATGACCTCATCTGTTCATACGTTAAAACTTTCCAAGGAAGCCCGCGTGAATTATTTCGTACAAGACGGACCCGGATTCGCATAAATGAACTCATAGAAAGTTCAAATGTTCTAATATACCACGCAATCTGTCCCAAGTTTTCTCCTCTGCTCTGGCTCTGGAATATTGTTCAAAATGAAGAACGTATTTCAACCCTCGCGAAGTTTGATTAAAATTTCTTGTTGAAGGTGGTCAGTAATATCAAACCCCGCAATATTCGAGTTCCAAGTGATTATAGGGTGGAAATTCGTTCGATGTTCTAATAAGAAAATAATGAAATAATTTTTTTTTTCGTAGAAGGGCTAATTAAATCTTGGTGCTTATTAAAGTAAGAACGGAGATGGCGAAAGATTTCATGAAATATTGCGATCAGATAGGATTTCAAGTAGCGAGAAGGGTTCTGAAGACTCTACTGGTACCGTAGCAAGCTTTTTTCCATCCTTCTGAATCTCATAATAGTTGTTTTGATTTCTGATGGCTCAAGTTCAGTGGGGTAAAATGAAAGATGAATTTCAAACTGTCTGGATATGCAAAATATTCTAAACACAAATCAAGAAGTGATTGCCGTCGGCCTTTCGAATTCATTCAAATTCGTTTTCATCATCGTTGTTTTGTATAAAATAGTTATATTTTCTTCTTACATTTTGACTTGATTGGGTTAGAGATGGTAAACTTAACTGCAGATGTTTTACTCTTGCCGTTCTTGAAAAATCTTGTTGAGAGTGATATGAATCGATATCGATATGACAGTCCTACCTACCGAGTTTAATTGTGCTCCGTGAAATGGCATCCCCAATTTCGAAAAATTTGATATCTCGCATAATACCCAAACGGAGCACAATTAAACTCGGTACGTAGGACTGTTATATGGATTCGAACATGTGGTGAAAATTTCGTGTACTTGCAGAGGGATCCAGGGTGTGAAATTTCATCCCCAATTTTGAAAAATTCGATATCTCGAAAAATACTCAACGGGGCTCTATTAAACTCGGTACGTAGGACTGTTATATCGATTCGAACATCTGGTGCAAATTTTCGTCCACTTGCAGTGGGATCCAGGGGTCGAGTTTCATCCCCTACTTTGAAAAATTCGATATCTTGAAAAATCCTCAACGGAGCACAATTAATCTTGGTAGGTGGGATTATTATATCGATACGATTATCTAGGGAAAATTTCGTTCACTTGCAGGGGGATACGGGGAGGGGGTGAAATTTCATTCGCTTTTCTGAAAAATTCGATGTCTCGGAAAATACTCAACAGAGCACAGATCCTACGTACCGAGTTCAATTGTGCTCCGTGAAAATTCATCCCCTATTTTGAAAAATTCAATATCACAAATAATACTCAAACGGAGCACTATTAAACTCGGACTGTTATATGTCGGTAGGACTGTTGTATGGATTCGAATATGTGGTGAAAATTTCGTCTACTTGCAGAAGGATCCAGGGGGTGAAATTTCATCTCTAATTTATAAAAATTCCATATCTCGAAAACTACTCAACGGAGCACAATTAAACTCGGTACGTAGGATTGTTATATCGATTGCAAAATTTGGTGAAAATTTCGTCTACTTGCAGTGGGATCCGGGGGTTGAAAATTCATCTTCTATTTCAAAAATTCTATATCTTGGAAAATATTCAACGGAGCACAATTTAACTCAGCCTTGTTACACCATTCATCTCACTGCAGATCCGTACGCCACTGGACACCGTGTTCGGGCTTTTCCGACGAACGGTCTGCTTTATTTGTTCTGCTAGGTTCTCACCGGTATGATGTCATGACGATGTTAAATTAGAAACAGTGGATTTCGAAGCATTTTCAAAGGTGTGTCATCTCTTTCTGTTTTACCCTATCAAATGTCACACATGGTCTAATATCGTCTTTCACATTGTTCACCCGATTCGAAATATTACCAGTTTTCTGCTGTTTCTCCAGCCAAGATAAAAAGGTTAGCGTCTTTCAAGTGACCACTTTTTACTTTATTTCACAAGTGTCACTCAAATTCATAAACTTTGATTTTTCTTCGAAATTTTCTCTTCATTCGCCACTCAATACTGGTTATATAACGAATCATTAATAAGGTGGAATATCAATATCTTCTACTTCTACTGAATTTCAATTATTTTATTCAAGCTTCGCCTCATAAAAGTGTTTATTAAACAATTAATTAACTCCAGAGGGCGCAAACTACTCAACGAAGCATTTTTCTATTATTTGATTTTGGTCGAAGGTGTCCCAAATAATGGCCTGAACATCCACTAGAAGTGGGTCGGTCTAATTATGGGAATCACTTGATAATGAATCAAACCTTCAATATAACTGATGAATCTCGATTCAAACTTATCTGAATTCTGAAGACTTATAAACTTATACTGAATATAGACTGATGTGAAAACTGGTAGGAGAATATCCTCAATGGATAATAATTCAATTTTGGAAAATGGTTCTGGATTTTGAATTCACGATTTAATTCGATATTTTGAGGCAGATATTTCTAAGAGAAAATGTATTTCATATGATATATGCTGCCATGAGTTCCAAAATGGTTGTCACGGTGGGATGACTGCATTTCCCCACGTCCTGGTTTAGAACTGAAAAAATAATACTAAATCGCAACTTCTTTCGAATATAAGTCATGAGTGATTATTCTTCTGAATGTGCAGTCGTTTCGTTAAAAACGAAATATTTGTTGATCAAATTACATGAATTTTCATAGGAAGAAGTTGGCGATCAGCTGAAAAATAACCTCATTCCGTATATCAATTATTCATTACCATAGAAAATGTCATTGAAATAAATACGTAAAACATTCCCATTTTCTTCTTGTTTCAGGTAAGGACCGTTAATTATCTTATGTCGTTGCCAAGTGGTCGAGACCACTGAGTAGAGATTGGCTACAAGACTTGAACACATAAAATGGTATGTACTGACCTCTACAAATCTGCGTTTTCCGGAAATTTAAACATCAAATATGCTTTTTATTTTTTATTTTTTAGGGTTTTCTCTCTCAGTCTCTGAAACATAATAAATCAAAAACTTTGGAATGTTAGAATAAAAGCCCATATGAAAATAATTTGCACTAATCAGACTGCGGCCAACTCCTGAAAAAAATCCGTGCCTTACAACTAACCCGGCGTCGGTGTGGTGGGGTCAAAATGACCCCACCATTTCTTGAACATCACGCTATTAATTGGGATCCCCTCTCCCAATAGCTATCTATCTAGCAAGAAGCTAACGTTTACGTATGCTATGTCAGTTGCCAGAGAATATTTTTGTAGCTGTACTGACATTAGTCTGCATCGAACGGGTGATTTTAACCCCAACACACTATTATCGCTTACGTATTTGAAATTCACTGGGTGAGTTACACCCTAACACACACAAATAGTTCCAATATTAATAGATAAATTTCGAATTCGAAATTCGTCATTCAGTTCATTTTCATTTGAGCAAAAATGAGGTCTTGGAAAGAGAAACAAAAAAACTCTTGGAACTTTGGGATTAAATGGATAATGAAGAGGTTCAGAGAGTAAATCCGATGATAATGTTCGCGGTGTACTGCAGCAACAATCCTCAAAAACGTGTTAAACGTCGCCTTCTTCTCAAAAAACTTGGATTTGCATTGATAAAACCCCATAATGAGAAAAGGAGGACGAATTTCCGCAAATCTGGTGAAATTAGGAGTAAACTGACATCCCTTGTTGGGTTCTCGGATACGACCGAAGAACCACCAGGAAGAATGAAATGATCCTTCAGATCTGGTATATGTCCGCGTGGAGAAGATAGGAAATGCCAAAAGAAATGCTCCAACTGAAATGAATTTTTATCCTCTGAACACTCAATAATTAGATGTCCGGAATGTGCCAAATTATAATATAAATGATTTAAATTATATTCTGTTGAAATTCATCGGAAATTTTCGCACGAACATTGTATTTCAAGTTCATAAAATGTAGAATACTTGCTTTTTTCCATTATGTTTTTTTCAAGAAGTCTTTTTTGAGTATGAATTTTTCAATTGTTTATTAGTCTATAATTCACTTATAACAATTTCACTTTTAAAAAAAAACTAGAATAGATGAGGAACTTTATGACAGTTATACGCAAAGGAAATTTTTTATTTCATTAAAAACATAAATGGGGTCATTTTCACCCCACAACACTGATTTTGTTAGGAAATGTCACCACATCGACGCCGGGATTTAAAAAAGAAATATCACTTCGAACTTTCAGAATTTCGGCAAATATATAGAAGAGAATCATTAGGACACTCGGATCGGACTAACAACCTGAAATTCACTAGAAATTGTAGGTCCTACGATATTATTGCCAACAAAATACATCGCATAGAAAAAATATGGATCTGCTCTTCACCGAAGAAATATAATCCGAAATGAAAGCTATTTTCCGAATGAAATCGCCCCTGGATGCCGCAAGATGAAACAATGCTTCATCGCCTCATGAAAATTGAACAATGCTTCATTGCCTCATGAAATAATGAAATTGCATTAGTGTGTTAAAATTTTCCCAAAGCAATTCAATGTTCATAAATATTTTGTGGGTTGAGATTGATATAGGTTTTCATTATTCTAGAGCAGGAGTAGGTAGAGCTGAACCTTTCTGCTTATATTTGTCACCATGTATGAAACCCAAATTCAGTCATTCGGGCGTGGAGTTTACCGTGTATCAATCCCATCCAACATCGTTCCCCAATTTCATTTCATATATGCCAATCACCTATGGTCGCCTGTACATAATGTTTCGAAGTCGATTGTATACCGTTGGGACACAGAAAGCCAATTTGGGCGAACTGAGGAAATGTTTTCAATGATTGCCCTTTTCCACCGCTGAATTTTATGCCTTGAAATTGGAAACTACTTTGTGGTCTCAAATTTTCATGATAGGTATATGCGTGGATATGAGCTTACTTTACGAATTGTTCATTTCTTTTTTTGCATATCGACTGAAATATCTTATGGAGGTCTCTGCATTTTTCTGAATTATTTCAGCTGTTTTCTTCTGCAGTCTCTGAAACAAAATTAATTAGAAGTGAAACAAGATGTAACACTTCGCACTATAAATTTTTGTACCGTTTCGAAGTCTACATCAGACAAATTCTCAAATTGCCGAACATATGCAGAATCATTAGAATTATTTGATTTAATTCATCAAACAATTCGATCAAGGAAAAAGCCCCTCACTCATTAAAGCAGAGCACGGGTATCATGCAGGGGCCTCTTGTCCTTGTTTTTTTTTATTCATAATTAAGGTTTGTTCCAGAGACTACAGAAGAAAAATCTGACAAATTTGAGAAAAATGTATATGGGGGTCTTTAAACATTATTTTTAAATATTAATGAAAATTCATGAATATGATAAGTTAGCCTGCAAGTTCTTCAGATTAAACACTGCTGGAAATCTTCACTTGGGGGTATTTCAAATATTGTGTGTACCCGATTTCTCCTATTGATTTGGAAGATCTGAAAAAAATCGGTTTTTCAACCGAGATTCATTATGAAATGGTTTCAGGATTATCATCATGACTGAAAAAGATGACAAAATATACCATCAATAAAATTTGAATTATTTTCATTCGATGTCGAATTGACACCCTAAGTTCAGATCGAAAAAGCCGCTGGGGCAGATTTTCTATATGAACCCCTCTGACCCTTTCAATTGAAATTTTCTTCATCAAATTAAATGTAAAAAATAAAGTGTAATACTTCTTCGAAAATTTCTACTGAAAATCAAAAATTGCCAAAAAATTATACAGGATGCTATTTGAAGTCAAAAAAGCAGAGTTTAAAATTTTTGTTTTTTTTTAAATGAAGGTTCCTTGAATGAATCCGAGAACATAAAATTTTCAAATTTTCATCTTCAGGATAATGGGAACAGATATACTGGGACACTCGGTATCGAGCCCGGTATAGTTGTTCCCGGCGAAAACAACTCATTTCCTCTTAATTTCTCATTTTATTCATTTATTTAGAGTGTGGCTCACAAGGATTTAGTTCTTGAAAAAATATCACAAATACAAATTCACACAATATAGCAGAAAATACAATTGAACAGACATCAAAATTCCCCCTTTTTCCCTATTCATTTTCTTTCATTTCCCCCTCATTGCCTCTCATAGCCCCCCCCCTCATTACCTCTCATTGCCCCTCATTACCTCTCATTGCCCTTCAATGCCTTCTCAGTTCCCCTCTCATTACCTCCTCAATTCCTCTTGAGTGTACACCAAATATCCCCAGTGAGAGAACCCTCGATTATTTTCTACTTTTATTCTATTTCATCAACACAGTCCCGTACAATCTGTTGGTGAGTGCACACGTGCTATCTCAGATACGTACACATACCTTATCTACGGTGAGCGAAGATAAAATATTAAACCTAATTATTATTCTGCAATAACCCCATCTGACAAGTAAAATATATTTCATCATCTACAATATTCAACAAACCGAGCTCTGTCTCGGTGTGGTTGATCCAACCGAACGAACCGGCGTATATTTCTCTCGAGAAAATATGCCCATGATTATTTCTTCTCTCGAACAATATAACAGATAAGATAACCACAATGAATAAAGGAATCATACACGAACCATCCACCTCACAAGCAAATAATTCAGGCGCATCAACCAAAACGTCATACGCAAACGCAACAAAATCCACTCCAACCCTAAACTTCCCGAAAAAAGAGCAGGCAATCATACTAAATGCAATTGGGGATCTCCGAAACTCCGATTACATAAAAGCTATTGGTAGTTTAATAGGACCAAAGTGTATAAGATTCATCTCGCGACTTTCCAACCAGAGAGTCTGTATCTTCTTAGATGAAGTGAAAACAGTAGACAAATTACTAGAAAATCGAACTTGTATAAACATAGGTGGCAATGACATACATATCCGTAGATTCATAACCCCAGCGAAGCGAATCATTATTTCGAATGCATGTCCTTCAATTCCCCATGCAATTATCGAAGAAAAGCTAAAAGATCTCGGACTCACACTAGTCTCCAGTATAAACTTCCTAAGAGCCGGAATAGAGGGTGACGAATTTTCACACATATTGAGTTTCAAGAGACAGGTCTTTATTAGCCCCCCGGAAGAAGGAGAAGAAGAGTATCCATCATCATTTCTACTTACACATGAACAAACGACGTACAGAATATTTCTCGCTTCTGACACATTAGTTTGCTATACCTGCAAGGAACAAGGCCACATCGCCAACACATGCCCAAATAAATCTGAAACCGCAACAACCCGTGGCAATGAGTCTCCTGAACCTACTCATACAAACAGGAATACAGAAGCAGAAAAAGAAAACGAACTTATGGAAGAAGAATATCCTACAACTGAAGTACCCGAGAACCCAAAAAAACGTCGAGCTTCTTCCAGTTCTCCTAATTCACCAAATACTGAAGAGATTATCAATCCTCTCACACAACCAACACCCGAATCCAGCTCTGAACATCCAGAACAAAAATTTATGGCACCAGTTCCTAATGCACCGAAAACCTGCAAAAATAAAAAGTATAAAACATCTCAAAACTCTCAGCCCAACATCAACTTAGACGGAATTGATGCAGTATTCGAAGCAGACCCAACACAATATCCGATTAAATTCCAAGATTTCAAGAAGTTTCTAGACCTCAGCATCGCAAATAAAGATCCCCTTAACAACGCATACGATATAACCGAAAACGTCGATTTAGTCATACACACAATGGAAAATATATACACACGTTTACCCAGTAAAACGACAAAAACAAAGGTCACAAAGATCCTGAATAAACTTAAGGCTCAATTAAAATTAGAAGAATATGATTTGTCCAGTAATATAAGCATTAGCTCCCAAGAGCCTCACGACGAAATTGACGAACATGAAATCCGAGAGAATAAAAAACATCACTCACAAAATTCACTATAATTCAATGGAACTGCCAGGGCTTTTATAGTCATCTTCAACGAATACAGCAAATCCTAAGTGAGCAGGATCCTGACATGCTGTGTCTACAAGAAACATATATAAAAGAAGAACAAAAACCATCCCTGAAAAACTACGAAGGATATTTCTATAACCGGACTAATGCAAGAAAAGCCAGTGGTGGAGCTGCCATATTTATAAGGAAAACATATCATTCGGAGAAGTTAAATCTTCACTCCAACCTAGAAACTATAGCAATATCCTTGAACTTACCAAATAACATCACTGTTTGTAATATTTACATCCCACCCAAATACGATCTTCAGCAATCAGAAATCGATGAACTCATGAACCAGTTGCCCAAACCCATGATTGTTCTAGGTGATTTCAACGCTCATAACCCCATTTGGGGATCTCAAGACACAAATAAAAAGGGAAAAATTATCGAAAACATTGTAACAACATCTGATCTCATACTTCATAATAACAGAGAACCTACATATTTTAATGCGGCCAACGGAACTTTCTCCACCTTAGACCTTACGCTAACACACGCTAGTATTAGCACCAACATGAACTGGCAGGTCCTAGATAGTCTACACGATAGTGACCATTTTCCTATAAAAATCACATATCAAACAGTACGTAACCACGATGAAGAAGTCACTGAGAGCTGGAAGATAAACCACGCCGACTGGAGCTCTTACACGAACTATTTACAATATAAATTTCAGGATTTCGAAATAGATAATAACGTAAACATACTAACAGAAACATTTTCAAGCCTGATCAACGAAGCCGCCGAGATATTTGTAGGAAAAAGGAAAAATACATACAGAAAAAATTACAATACCTGGTGGAATTCTGATTGCCAAAACGCCGTTAAACAGAGTAAACAATTGTTGTACAAACTAAAAAAGAAAAACACACCTGAAAATCTTGTGGAATTCAAGAAACAAAGAGCAATCACACGACGAATATTGAAACAAGCCAAAAAACAATCATGGCAAGACTATGTATCTCAACTGAACACAAATTCAAACATTAAGGAAGTCTGGCAAAAAATAAACGCTATTAAAGGCAAAAGAAGAGGACTCGATATAACAGCACTCAAAGACAAAAATCAAAAAAGTATCACAGATAAAAATGAAATCGCTGAACTTTTGGCACAAAATTTCCAAGCAAATTCATCAGATAATAACTACACTTCTGATTTTCTAGAATACAAAAAACGAGTAGAACTCACCGAACCCATAATCATAAACGAAGACAATAGGAGCCCAATCAACTCACCAATAACTCAAGAAGAACTGAGGTATGCCATTGATAACAGCAAAAATAGCTCACCAGGACCTGACCAGATACCAATAATATTTCTCAAACATCTGCCCGAATCAGGCATTGAGATCTTACTAAAAATTTATAACAAAATCTACACAGAGAAAACTTTCGTAAATGAATGGAGAGAAGCGACTATAATACCTATACTCAAACCAAAGTGTCCCAAAATGGAGGCTAGAAGCTATCGCCCTATATCATTGACTAACACCATGTGCAAAGTCATGGAGAAAATCATAAATAAAAGACTATGTCATATCCTGGAGAAAGAAAGATCAATAACAAAATATCAAAGCGGATTTCGTAAAAATAGATCAACAATGGACAATTTGATACAATTACATACAGAAATTCTAGACGCTTTTGCTAATAAAGAAGAATTAATAGCAGTCTTTTTCGACATTGTAAAAGCATATGACACAACATGGAGGCACCGCCTACTGCAAAAACTCAAAGAGAAAAACATAGACGGAAATATTCTACACTATATACAAAACTTCATCAGCGAAAGATCCTTCAGAGTCAAACTCGGCAATAATAAATCTAGATCTTACATCCTACAAAACGGACTACCACAAGGCTCAGTGATCAGCACAACATTATTCCTGATAGCCATTGATGATGTAGTCTCTTCAATAACACCACCAGTAACACCGTCACTGTATGCCGACGACTTTGTAATAATGTGTCGTGGTAGAAACTCTGAAACAACTGAAAATATATTACAAGCATGTATCAACAGAATTGAAGAATGGTCAAACAAATCTGGCTTCCGCTGTTCACAGACCAAAAGTAAAGTGATGAAATTCACGAGAAAACAATTTAAACCATGCACTCTGAAACTCGCGGACACCCCACTAGAAAATGTCAAATCTCACACCTTCCTCGGAATCACTTTTGATACAAGAGTCACCTGGCAAGAACATCTTAAGGAGCTCAAAACAAGTTGCGTCAGGAGATTGAATATAATGAAAGTTCTAGCCAATAACCACTGGGGAGCAGATGAGAAAACACTTCTAACAATTTATAAAACATTAATTCGGTCTAAATTAGATTATGGATCAATCTTATACTCCACGGCTAACAAAACCACCCTAAAAAAACTCAACGTTATTCAGAACACGGCGCTTCGGCTTATATTAGGAGCACTTATTACCAGCCCTTCAGATAGTCTTTGCAGAGAAACAGGCGAGCTACCCTTATCATTACGTCGACAAATGCTACAACTAACATACTCAGCGAGAATTTCTGGCGATACCCAGAACCCAAGCCAAAATCAAATTATCACCCAGAAATACAAACATCTGTACCAAAATAATACAAACTTTAAACCTCCCCTATATTACCTAGTACACAACTCACTGACCTCTTCCTTTCCCACTACAATCATATATAAAGAACCAACTCACCCACCCTGGATCAATAAGAAACTCAGCGTTAACCTGCACCTCTCTAAGTACAAAAAAAATGAAACCCCAAGAGAAATCCTACAACAACACTTCAGAGAGATGGTATCACATCACGAAAATAATCAAATAATATACACTGATGCAGCTAAGTCGACAGATGGAGTGGGATGTGCTTACCATTCTAATACAACATATCAAATGTATAAACTCCCAGAAGATTGTTCCATCTTCACCGCCGAATTAATAGCAATACAAAAAGCTATCGAATATGCCGTCACCCAGAGTCTTCAAAACACGCTAATTTGTTCCGATTCTATGAGCTCAATCCAGGCAATTATGAATATGTACTCCAAAAATCCAATCGTCAACCACATCTCAGACTTAATGAACCAAAACCAGACACCAACAAGAATAACCCTGATGTGGATCCCCTCTCATTCAGGAATCGACGGAAACGAAAAAGCTGACATATATGCAAAAAAAGCCATATCTGAAGGACAACCTACTGAAATCATGACCACCTACGATCTTAGTACTAAATACAAAAACGAAATGAAACAGAAATGGGCTACTGTATTTTACCACCGAAGATCGGAACTTTCCTTCATTCCTACCGCCAAATCCCATCCAATTATGACGAGAAGAAACGAACTGGTAACGATGAGAAGACTCCGAATTGGCCATACACGATTTACCCACTCATACCTACTGAAGAAAGAACCGCCACCACAGTGCAATTCATGTAACGTCCAAATAACAGTCAAGCATATATTAGAAGAATGCCCACTATATGAAAACCAAAGGAAATCCTGTGCAGTTAGTTCCAAGATAGAAGACGCCCTTAATATCAACAGACCAGAAGCTTTCAATACAATATTATTTTTCAAAACAATTAGTATCAAGATTTAATAGCACAATACTTTCTTTCTGTTTTCTTTTCTTCTCATAAAATACCTAAAATTTGTAAGTGATCTGTAAAAATTTACTGTACCAAAACCGCTAATGACCCTGGAGTCGAAGCGGAAATTTATAAATAAATAAATAAATATTTCATCAAATTTTTCAGTGTTTTAATGTATTTTATGTTAACTCCACCGTAGAAGAATCCAACAAAAAACTTTCATAACAAACAGTTCATCCAATCTTGAGTTATGAATGGTGTAACCAACAGTACGGCCGACTGAGTTTTATATATTGAAGGATTAAAATTCCAAGGCTAAGACGTTCAGGCAACTCAAAATACACAGTTTCCATTGAAGTGACATCTAGAGGCGTTGTTCAAAACATTTCGTCATAAAATTTTCCGTAGTGTTCGGTAGAGAGCAAGGTGTGATAACACATGAACTCAGATGCCTTAATATTTTTATTAAATGTAATTCACCAAATTCATATCGAATATAATACTTATACGAAAACGCTATCAAACTCAGCGACATCTATTGGCGTTATTCGCAAGAAGAAAAATTATTTCCTACTTTTTTTCATGATGTCTCGTGGTTTTTTTTCTCAAGAAATCTTTTTTTGAAGAAATAAAAGAATCTAACAAAAAAACTTTCATAGCGAACAGTTCATCCAATCTTGAGTTATAAATGGTGCAACCAACAATATGGCCGACTGAGTTTTATATATCAAGATTCAAGATGTGGGGGTCATTTTAGCCGCAGATTCTCGATTATTTTTGTCACTAGCATCACCATTTGGTGGAAGCACAATTATATACTCCTAGTTCTAAGGGTTGAAGGGGGTGAAAGTTTCGGTTCAAAGATGTTCTTTCTTGAATAAAAAAACAAGAAAACATCGAATAAAGAGATTGCAAAAAAAAACACATCTGAATAGTTGTGAAAAATATATTGAATTTGAGGATCACTTCATCTTGAAAAGGGTGAGTGCTGCAACAATTTTTTTATATTTTACTTTACTTAATTCTAATTACATTCGTGTTATTGAAAATTTGACATATTCCTCTGTTTTTTTTTTTTTGATGGCTTATTTTTATCGCATCTTTCCAGTTGAGTTTCAAAAATTTCAGTACAATAACTGTTTTATTGTTCAATATGAGCTACAATCTGTATTCGTTCTTCATTTGAAACATCAATTACCTTCTAGGTTCTTTCTTCCACATCGCAGCAACTTTCAGAACCATGAGAATTTGAGCATGCATTTGTGAATTATAAACAAAACTTTTGTCAGCCTCATTAAGTAGGTACTCTGAAATCCAGTTTCACATTTGCAGCAGAGTTTTTTACACTTTCATTAAAATATTCGATTTTTGTACTATCAAGAGTTAGGAATTTCAGCGAACAAAAAGTGCACCAATTTTCCCATAACTTGAAGATTGTATTTTCTATTGAAAATCTTTGAATTTTGGATTGCAAGATTTTTCGTATATATCAGTTTTTAGAGCACCAGCATCACAATTGGTGAAAGCACCCAATTATATACTCCTGGTTCTAAGTTCGCCTTTCGCTACATACATTGTTAAGTACCTGCAATATCGCATGTTTGATATATGTACCTTACCTGCTATGTCCAAATGTGTATAGCTCTGGTACAGAGCATCTGTCACGTAATTGTAATATAACATCTGAAGCACATGTATCTTCCATGTTATATATCTTGAAATATATTTACTACATATACTCACTCATAACTGATACATTCTGAATTACTTAGGAAGAAGCTTTTGCTCCTTCCATGTAACATTTTTGTAATGTATGTGTAATTTGAACAGAAAAATTACGTCACATTAAAATACTTCAGGATGAAAAAGGAAACAAATATTCAGACAAATTCTTTATTTCAGTATAAGTAAAATATCATATGGGAAACTCATGAATGACATTTTTCACTCACCAAACTGGAATTTCTAATTGAGGAAATTCACCAAATCCAAAACAGTTGAAAATTTACTGCTAGAGGTTAAGTTCCTGAAAAGATAAATTTACAACAGTGTTAGCTCTTTCAATTGTGAAATAATCTCAAATGAATAAATAAAAGTTCACTAATATACGCACGATGATACCTACACATCTTTTATTATGATTTTAGTGCCACTGCTAATAATTGCTAGGGAACACATAACAACTTACCGTAAATTCCGGATTTCTATTTTGTTCTCAATAAAAAACTATATAGGTAGTCAATAACAACCATAAGCACACTAATTGGTACCTTTACATTAACGATCTTCCACGCGCGATTCATCCCGCGCGAAAATCACTCGCGCGGTCTGGAGTGGCGCGTGTAAATTGTATCAGCTACATGTAGACTAACGATCTTTCCTACGTGACTGGAACGTCACGTGCCAATCGCGCTTATCAAGATGAAATAATCGCGCGGATAATCGCTAGCGAAAGAGTGTGCGATTTTCACGCGTCTAATCCCGAGCGAAAGGTTTCCCTTACACTATCATGCATTCGCGCGCGATTGTCACGGGACGTTCCAGTCGTGCGTAAAAGATCGTTAATGTAAAGGTACCTAATCTCTCGACTGTCTTAGACAGGAAATAAAATGGAAGTCTGAATCAATCTGAATCTACAACTTTTCTACAACCGCTGCTGAACGAATATGACAATGAAATGCAAATGGCTACTGGCTATTATGATAATATTACTATTATATCACTGAAAAAAATATGAATGATACATAATTTTTATATATCTGATCAGAGTATTATAAAAGATGTACCATATACATCGCATAAATTACATATCAAAGTTATGTATATGAAACATGTATATTGTATTATGTTTCATATATCACTTGTGAAATGAGAATGATATATACGCGGTATATTTATTTTACATATATCAGTTATGGTTCTAGTATTTTCCCTAATGTTATGTAACACAAGAGCGCATGTAACACCTTGGTTGGCTGGGCGAAGTTCTGCCGCGATTCCAGATAAACATTTTTTGCCCTCATCCCCGTCCCGACCTCATATCGCTCACAATTTATTTTTCCTTTGATTTCTTTTATAGTTTATATTTCATTGGGTTTCATTGAACTATAATTTCATTTTCGACCCTGGTCTAGAAAGTCGATATTTCGATCTAGTATATGTGAAGAATGACTCTGTATTCCGATCACCTGGGAGCGCCTGTAGGTAACGTTTCGAACCGATAGTGTACCGCTGGGAAACAGAAAGCCAATTTCGAAAGGCTGACGTAACGTTTCCAGCGATTGCCCCCGCCTCTACCGCCGTATGTACGGCCGACGCGTGGCGGCGCTACGCAAATTGCAATCGGTTAAGGGCCAACTCCGAGGTGTATCCGGTGATTGTTGCACTGTCTGCTCGACGTTCAATATTTCATGTGGAGCCTAAAGAACCTTTCAATATGCACAACATAAAAAATGTATGGAGCGAAACGAAATTGTGTATCTCGACAGGAGGTAGCAGTCTGAGGCAGAATACATAAAACGGAGCCGGATTACTAATACATTAGTTCTAGGTCTGGGGCTCCGGAGCAATAAGAATACCTGAAACAGAATAACCGTGAAGACATATGGATCATGAGCTCCGGGGCCACGGCCATGTTCATCTCATTAGCCACGAGCTTGGTAGCTTCGAATATTAGAAAGATTTGCTTTTCTACGTTCAAAAGTCGGGAGACAGAGCGTTTCTGGGAACTTTCATAGCAGGTGTTGGGTATCCTATTCTGCAGTATGGGTATTTATGTAGCCCAATACTTTACTTCGCAAAATATGCACGTTTTCTTGCATGCGGGTTCAATTAATCAAAATCTCCTAGAATTCTTTCAAGTTGTCTATTAAAAACAATGAAAGAAGTCTTTATCATTCTCACATACAACGTTAGGACATGGTGGAAATCTTACTTTGTGTGGTGTGAACTTGTATTGAACCTCGAAAGATAATATCCTTTGAATCATCATTAATCAATGTTCTTTCAGGAATCGTACAGGACTTCAAGAATGAAATCCATGAGTAGTTAAGTTTAGTCTCAACTTGACGGTAAAATGAGTGCTTATGAACCCAAAATAGAATATAAAAAATGAACAAGACTCAAAATTAACTGGGAATGGGCTTGCATATCCATTTTGCCTCCATCAGAATTTTCATCGCCAAAACGCAGTCTACAACTCTTTTATCTGGGTCAACTTCAAAAAGGTGAATTTTCTTCAAGGTTTTGTACGAGATATTTCAAACGATAGCTAACAATGTATTACGTTACCAAATAATACGCAGTTCCGCACTTCTATCCACATGATTCGCACTCGTCATATTCTGCTAGACCCAATTTCAAACTATAATAAAAAGTAGTAATAGATTCCAGGGCCCCCAGACGCTACTTATTTTTGAAGTAACGAATTTTACAGTATAGATAGTCTTATATGTGTTGAATACTGTGTGCACACTGGCTAGCTTGGCTAGCAACTTCATAGGCAAAACAATTAATAGTTTGTAGGGACCTAATAGAAATTCTGATTGTGTCTGACAGAATATTTGGCCCTCGGGATTGGTCTGGCTTTCCACAAAGGGTATTAGAATAATCCCCCAAGGATTATATTCAAAATTGAAGAATATAAGGAAAGTTCTTTTTTTAATGAAATTTAAAGCGTCTAGGAGGCTCGCGGAAATATTCTGGCAATATGGAATATGAATTTTTTATAATGTTTTGTTTGATATATATAGAAATCAGTGCTTCGAATTCAACAAAAGTGCTGAATCTGGCCATTTCGCAAAAATTTTTCTAAATGGGTTTTTTTTTGTTCTTGAAATTCAAAGCGTCTGGGAGGAATTACGCCCCACGGAAAGGGTCTGGCAATATGAAATCACAAGATTATCTGAAAGTCGAAGTGCCCGCTGAACTTTAATTTCATTTCAAATACACCTAAAGGGCAGTCATACCTAGAACATTATGTGATGATTTTGTTGAAGGTGATTCCATTCAGTAGATAAAATTTTTAAATTTGCTTGCTTATTTCCACAAGCTTTTTCACACACAAAATAAAATATCACTTTCTTCATAAAAAAAAGTTGTTTCGTTCCTTTCAAAAAATTCTGAAATTTGAATAGTTTTCTGTAGTTATGAAAACTCCCACATCTTTTCATCAATTTTCAAGTTTATCTATATTAATTTTTTTTTTAATCACATGATATAAGAACAATCAGAATATATGATAAGGTTTCATTTTTCTTGAGCGTCCAAACGAGAACACACATGACATGTTCACATCTGAGAAACTAGTTTTGGAATGGGTGCTGCCGAGAGAATGAAAGGATATAATCCATTTCATCACTGGAAAATGAAAGGAGTTAAGAAGCAATTAACTCTGACCAGCGTCCTCATTATGAGTTATTTGTTTGAAAAACAATTAGTCCTATCTCGAACGACCGCCCAATTTTGTATTTAAATACTCATATTTAATCTTATTTGACTTCACATAACAAAAAAATGAATAGCTCTCAAACGAAGACGCATCTGATAAATATGTGATCAACATAAATATATAAAATAAACATAATATCCTTATGTGGACATAAAGGAGGTTTTTCGTGAGCATGAAGTATAAAGCTGAATCATTCCTCATGGCTCCATGCGTAAAGTCTAGACTTTGGCAATAAAGATATCATCTCCAAATTCTTTTCAATTGTACATGAGTTTGAATCATTATTTTAAATAATGAATGCTATCGCAATTTCAATTCATTTCTGTGCTTTGGTGGAAGATTTATATCTGCTGATTTTAAATGTTTGATTTTTATCGAGTTTGACATTCAACGTAAGATTCGGGAGAAATCAGTGTAGCACTGAATCAGGCTCCTTGATTTGGCAATAATTTTCATCCTCGCCGATGATCCAACAATTCCCTACTCTGAATTAATGTTTCATGTAGTTGCTCTTGAAGATAATATGTTCATCAGTCCTTTACCTACTATATTAATATATTATTTTGCGAAGATAAATAAAAACATCATTAAGGAAAAATATATATTCACTACGTCATATTCGAATATTCTGATAGACAGTTGAAACAAGATGTGAAATCTTTTGACATATTTGTTGGTGTTGGTTTTTTAAAGATCACCCAGAAACTACTAATCTAAAAATGAGGAACTCGTTGCTTTACAATTTCCTTTCCCAATATTATTTGTAAAACGATTTCTCCCAAAAGCCTCATCAAAAATTATCGATTTTATGTCGATTCTTCAATTTATGCCCGTAGTCTGTATCTTCAAACTATGGCATTCATCGTTGCTCTGAATGGTGAAATTTTCTTTCTCAATTATGATTTCCATTGCCTTACGAAAACCGAAATCGATATCTGAATAATAAATATCAAACGTCAAATGTGTTTTTCTGAATTGCATGTACACTTTCTTCAATTTATTGATCCTGATTCAATTGAATTATCCTCATATCATAAGAGTCGATTGAAGGGAGATAAAGTCAAAACTTCATCGCTATATCTAATGACTTTTCTACTGAAAATTCATATTCCTATTCGATCATTCCGGTTAAGGTATTTCTGAACGAGGCCATCACATATTTTCAAACGTAGTAGACGTTTTCATACCATTTCTCCAGCAAATTTCACGCCAATAGCCTCTCTTTTCCATGCGTAAGTATCAAGAAATACTGCAATATCGAGTACCGCAAACACTAAATCTTCCCACTGAAGTGTGAAATTATAATTCCATCCAGGCACGCTAGCTCCTGAAACGGAATTAACAAGAGTTCATATAGCCCATATCGAGATCAAGCAGAAATGACATCAGATTCCACTCAAGATTCGAGATCCTTTCGATAGCTTCTCGATCGAATGAAAAAATATTCTAGTCGATTTATTAAATAATTGATTCATGATATTAGACTTACTGGAATTTAATTCATTTCTCCATATTATGTAATCTGTATAGAACTCATATATACTCGTATATATTGATTCAGTTTACAGCTTCTAACATAGCTCATCAATTAATTCAATTACAGACTGTTTACGTATTGATATGTTAATGGTTGGATGTATGTTGTATCCATTAAACAATATTGGTGATTGCTCGATCCTATCTAGCACTTTGGACCTGAAACAAATAATGACATTTGATTGATTTTGTTGTATCATCAGAAAAACATTATCTTCATATTCTTTCAAATATACGTTTTCATATATCTAATATTTCGGTGGAATTTTTCAATTTTTTTTCAACCTAAAATAATCTGAATATATATAAACACCATTCAGACACCATCGTTTTCCCTAATTCTAAAAACTTCAGGCTTTTCGGTTTATATGTGGCCGATGATATACCGAAAGAGTATATCGAGAAATAAATGTGGGTCAGACCATTATTTATTGTTTGCAACAATATCTTTTAAATTATGGAAGAAGGCAGATCCTAGGAAGTGATGAAGAGGAAGGTCCAATTATCACAAAATATAATCTTGAAAGTTCAAGACAAGAAGCAGTACAATATCTTTACAAAATATGGTTAATATCTAGACTTGTCTGCCCAAATGGAAGAGGAACAACTCAGGAACAATCTCAAGACCTGAATGAATGTATTCACCAGGCCGCCAGAGAAGCTTTAGGATTTAATGAAGAGAATGAACAAAGGAAACCGAATTGGTGGTAGAAAGAAACAAAAGAGATAGGCTGCATTCACCGAACGTAACAGTTGTGGAACTGTTGCGGAATCGTCCGGTGGCACATACGCTACAAACTCGACACGTTCCGGAGAAGCGGGCATTTTGGGAGCGCTTCCACTTTATGCTAGGTAGCTGTAGCGGAGCGGTGGCAACATTCTCCGTTCGGTGAATGCAGCCATAGTTATCAGAAAGAAAAGAGCGTATTACAAATGGTTGAATACAACAGATCGCCAAGATCGGAACATTTATGTACGTCTCGATATAGAAGCAAAAAGAACAATCACTGAGGAAGAAAATAAAATGTGAAAAAAAATGTGAAGAGGTCGAAAAAAATTTAGGAGGATCTAAAGTGTCGCAGGCTTTGAAATTCATAAGGAGTTTGGGGAAAGATAGAAAAGATAATGGAAAAAAAACCTTATTCCGGAAGGAAAATGGGAAGAACATAATAGATTACTACTTACAGAAAGTAGAATGAACTTTCTGGGAAATTTGGAGGACATTTATGTGATGGATTCCAAGATACTTGAAATAAGTAAAAACCGACTAAGGAAAGAGTTGAAAGGGATTAAGAACGTAAAATCTTCAGGTCCAGGAGATATTCCTAATGAACTAGACAAATACGGCATTAATACATTTATTTATTCAATAGATGCTTGATTTGAGGGCAAAAAAATCCTTCAGATGGAACCTAGCCCATATAGGTTCCTTTTATTTATGAGGGGATAGAAGAATTTGCGGAAATTACAGAGCAATAAGTGTGACTAGCACTTAGGGAAGATTATACGGTCGTAGATTGAAGAAAAAGATAGAGGAGTATACTGACATGAAAGAACAAGGTGGGTTTCAAACAGGAAGATTTTGTATGTACAAAATTTTCACTCTCCAACAGATAATAGAAAAAAGAACAGCCAGTAATTTAGTAACTCATTTAGTGTTCATTGATCTCAAGAAGGGTATTTTGATAAAATACCCTTAAAACTTTTATTTGATAAAAACTGAATCAACAACTCACAAGAACGCCGTACAACATTTATAAATATAAATGATCCAACTAAAAACATTTTCATGTGAAATATTGCCAAGACAAGGCCAAAATTCTGACACTGTCAAAAATTGATCAGATCTCTCGTAGAGCCAAGTTGCTAACTCCACACTCTTCGTATTCAGAAGACCTCATTTCACAAACTCGAAACGAGTAACTTGGCTGTTTCTCTTTGGCCACGTGAACGTAAGGTGAAAATTTATTCGCTGGTCATAACTTATCTGTTATACAATACTTCTTATAAGTAGATACGAAACGGCCAAGTAACTTATTTTTAGCAAGGCAAAGGGTTTGTGAAATGAAGACTTGTGAAGATGTAGAGTGTAGAGTTAGCTGCTTCTATCTACTACATGAGATCTGATAATATTTTGACTATGTTACAAATACGGCCTCGTCGCGGCAATATTCTACATGAAAATATTCTTGTTTGAATTTCAAATCTCTTTTTCCATTCAGTTTATTCATTTTTCCCCCGATAATAATTAACTAAATATAATTATTGTGAGAACAATTTCAAGTCAAACTAATTCACGCAATCCTATCTATGTTCAAGCTGCGATTGCAATGTAATTGACAGCTGCCATAAGATCAATTGTATAAGGAATCCTTTCATTATATTATAATGATTGCAATGGAAAATGGCACAATGGAAACTGTGGTTGAGGTTATTACTGGGAAATTGTACGAATATACATACTAGGCGTTTCA
Organism: Hippodamia convergens; assembly: GCA_038502775.1. Classification (NCBI taxonomy): domain Eukaryota; kingdom Metazoa; phylum Arthropoda; class Insecta; order Coleoptera; family Coccinellidae; genus Hippodamia; species Hippodamia convergens. Next base: position 35,040,133 of record CM076608.1, on the reverse strand, counting down.
CGAGCGCTTCATTTTGTACTCTTATTCAAAATGTGGAGGCAATTTTCTTTGAGAGTTCTTGAATATTTTCTCTTGACATTTATAACAAGCAGTCCTCCATATATATTCATTTTTAGACTACTAGCATCGAAATTGGAGGAAGTCTCATAAAACTTTTACATCCCTGGTTCCAAGGGTTGAGACATGGAATATTCAAGGTCAAGAATTTTTTAGTTGTTTGTGTACTGAAAGTAGTTCACATACCAAATTTCAACTTCATAGAACATCAGGAAGTAACCTAACAGTTTTAATCATCAGTGAATGAGTGACGAAATCGGGGGTTTTTAGATATCCATAAAATCTGAAGTGTATAAGCAATGCACTACCGGCATTATATTCTGAGAATTTTGTTTCACTACTATATTTAAAACTCAAGTAATGGGGTTCAAAGATACGACGGAGGCAATACCTTGCCCCCTGATTCTATAGCGGATTCGAATATGGGTAGTGCAGGCTTATATGCCCGATTCTGGTAGATATTTTAACAAAGACATTCTATTTCCCTGATACTTAAACTGAGCATAATACGTATTTACTGCGATTTGCAGGCTCATGCTGGACAAAGGCTGAAATTAATTTTAGCACACTCCCTGAGGTCTAATAAAATTCCTGGAAATATGGTGGTCGGACAATGAATAATCCTCACGAATGAAATCTGGCATTTAGTGGTCTCGAAAACATAAAAAATTAAACCTCAAGGACCCTTCTATAAAAACATCAAGTAGAAGCTTCTGAGAATGATTTATATTTCATTCAAATATCTAAGTTGATATCTGCCAAACATTTCGGTACCATGTGAGGTTCCGAGAAAAATTCCGTAGTTTCAATTTGGGTATTATAGCGATTTTGATTGCCTCATGAACTCCCATGCATTTCGCTGATCCAGTAAATACAATCACTGTGTACTCTTGAAATACGTATGGAGATATTAGGCACCCGTTCTTATATTATCAAGTTCCGACATTTGTTGTGTTCAAGAACCAACAAAGAGGCGATTGAACAAAATGGATTTAAAGCAGGTTCCGTTTTCATTTATGGTCTGATCCTGAGCTTTTTTACATTCGGGGCTCCACAGTATCCGATTAAAGATTCTAATCCCTCTAATCCGGCAGGATTTATATTGCATATTTGTTTCATCCGTCTATCCTTTTTCATTCCAGAATTCTGTTTTGCCGACTTTTCACACTAACGTCTCCTTGCGTGACTATTAGAGTCACGCACAAAGACGTACTAATTAGCTTAGCACTACTGCGTTACGCCTCAACGTGACCCCCCAAGTTACAGCAGGAATGCGCCAGCGTGCTGCAGGATTGATTAAGGAAGACTAGAATAAAGCCCCATATTCATCCGACGTAAACTCGTATAATCTCAGGATCTAAAATACTCACAAGACTGCCCTCCGAATCTGGAGAATATAAGAAGCCGAATTAGTTCTCGTAATTATTTTAATCGCCACCTCGGAGGCCGCAGTGGGAACAGAAACCGAGAAACCGTCGTTTTTGAGGGTTCATTACTTCGACACTTTCCTTATCTGATCTACAAAGCTGCCAGTAACATATGGTGTGGAATCAGAAGAAGCGAAAACATCTACAGTTATGTCTTAAACGTTTGGAACTTATGCGAGAGGCTTATCCTATTAATGGAGGTAACGTTCATGAATAATCAACCTGTTAAGCAAGATTTCCGCTGCGTCTTTTGCATTATCAGATATATGGGGAAGTACTCGTAATGAAATAATTTTTTTGAAAGTTTGTAATAGCTACGGTCGAAGTTAATACATACACCACGTGATTTAATATAATGAAAGTAGCGAGTTCCAAAATACGCGAAGTTAATTCATGAAAGTTCTCTCATTGAGTATAATTGATTATTCAAAGAATTTTGTGAGAGATGATAGACAATATCATAATAGAGCATCCTACCAAAAATGACTCATGTAAAACTTTCAAGACAGCAGTGTTGTCTCATGCATGCTCTGAACATTTATATTCGAATCTGGTCATGTCTTTAGTAAGGTTTACGAAAGGAACAAAAACCCTTTTTCAGCACTTAAATTACGGTATTCTTAACAAATTTCAATCAGTTTCAACTAATTTCGGAGATTCAGGTCCAATCTATTTTGTAACACTCTATACAAGCTGGGCCATCAAGAACTTTCCACCCCGAATTTGAGCTTTGGGATGTAATAACGAAAAAATGCTCGGATAGGTCGAATTTTGTTGAAAAGAGGACAAATAAGGGTGTTCAAATGAGTTTGATAACAGCTCGCATTTTTGAATAGGGAAAGGCAATTCCTTGCAAGAGTGTAATCTTTTTCATCGCTTCCTTATTATACTGAGTGACTCAGTATATTACAATAATGTCCACACGTCGAATTTGGATCTTTGACAGGGAAAAAACGCTCGGACGGGTCAAAAAATTAATTCGATACACTACCCCTCTAGCCGCTACCCTCATGTAAAAGTCTTAACGTTTTTTTCCATCTCAACGATCCGAATTCGGCGTGTGAAAATTATTGGTGGAATGCTGAGTCACTCTGTATAATATAAAAGGAATAAAAAAAATACACCCTTGCAGCAAATCATCATTATTATATTTATTTATTCAGTAATCAAAAAAAAATAAAAACTTAATTTATATGCTACAACTATTTCCACATATACAAAGTATAAATCAGTATTACTAAATGAATAAAAGATTTACCTCGAGGACAAAAACCAAGTGGTCATGTCCTGTCTGAGGATTAATCTTCAAAATAAAATTTTGCTTGAAATAAAAAAAAAATAATAATAATCTGTGAAATCATCAAGTGAAAACAAATGAATTCTTGATATCAATCAAATCAGAAATATGTATCCTATCTTGATTTCCTATCCATAATTTCAGTCTGAGCTTAAACTGGTTCAATGTACTACTGTCCTTAATATACTGGGGGATATTATTATATATACGAGGCGCCAAGTAAGTATGAGATCTCTGTCCGATAGTTTTAGACGTTCTGGGTGGTATGAGGCGAAGTCCTCCTATTCTAGTGTTATAGGAATGCTCGTTGATGAGAGCGCTATGTATATATTTTCGTTGATGAATTGCAAAACCCAAAAAAAGGGTTTTCTCAAGTCCATTATTCCATAGATTTGATAGAGATCGTCCGACGGAAATCGAAAAGGTTTCCTCCAAATTATTTTTAAAATCCATTTAACCGTGACTTCAAGCTTACGTAAATAAATAATAATGTGACACCACGCCACCCCATCCCAGAATACCATAAATAAGTATCGGCTGAACAAGAACCAAATACGCAGTCTTCATCAATTTTATGTCACAATATTCCCGCATGGTTCTAAATTTGGGAACTAAAATTTGAAGTTTTTGGACTGAATTATTAATATGGACGTCCCATCGCGAATGGTTGTCCAAAATAACACCGAGATATTTGATCGACTCTTCGGTCGCGATAGTGAAGTCATCAGTAATGTTCAGGTAACGATAAAGTGGCAGGTTACTTGAATAATGTGGGAAACGTAAAAATCTTGTTTTTTCCCTATTAGTAGATAGAAGTTTTTTTTCAAGAAAACTTAGTACAAGCTTGAAATCATTTCGTATAATTTCCTCCAAAATCGAACATGAATCCCCTTCATAAAAAATTGCAGTGCCATCAGCATACGAAATTAATGTTCCACGGATAGAAAGCGAGAAAAAGTAGTTAATATAAATTATGAAGAGAACTGGCCCCAGAATTGTTTCCTGCGGAACCCCGAATTCCATTTCCCTCAAGGAGGAATTTCCAACCCTAACCGTTTGTGTCCGCCCAGCTATCTGGAGAACCACTCGAGGGTACTCCCCGTGAACCCATAATATTCTAATGTTGTGAGTAACTCCCCATGATCTACTTATATATGTCTTACTTATATCAATAAATATGCACAGACATGCCTTTGATCTATCCAGTGATGCGTAGATTCTGGATGTTAGAGAAGCAATATCATCCTCTGTTGAACGACCGGTTCGGAAGCCATATTGACCATCTTTCAAAATCTCATGCTCCTCCAAAAATGACATTGTTCTAGAGTGTACAATTTTCTCAAAAATTTTTGAAATGCTTGAAGTTAACGATATCGGGCGATAGTTGTTAACTGATGCTTTGTCACCTGTCTTGTATATTGGCACGATAACGGACGTTTTTAAAATTGAGGTAAAAAATCCGGTAGACATAGACCTTTTAATGATGTAGGTTAATGGTCCAGCTATGTTAATCGCTATATTCTTCAAAGTTCCAGCCGTGATACCATCAATTCCAGGAGAAGCACCGGATCTCAAGGAGTTTATAGCACTAACTATCTCGCCCTCATCAGTCGGCCTCAGTTTGAAGCTGAAAGGGTTTCTTTTTCTATTTATTGGCCCTTGAATTGCTTTTTCAACAAGGTGCTGCTCGACCCCTTCTTTCTATTCAACAATGAGAGCTCAGGGTTGTAGCTAGTAGGGTAGTGATATCAAACTCATTTGACCACCTTATTTGTCACCCTATTGACCTATTCGAACATTTTTTCGTTATTTCATCCCAAAGCTCAAAATTCTGGGTGGAAAGTTATGGAGACCTCACATTTCTGAACATGAAATATCATTTTGGTTTTCCCAATTGGATAATAAGTGATTTTTCAAGAACGATGTTCAACGGTAAATTCTACACTGCTCAAGACTTTGGGACCGTTCAAATTCTGAGCCGAATATCAATTCAAGAGCTGTACTGACAATGATTATACCAGAGCACATTTTAGATGGTTCAAGAACACAAATGATCGAATGAGTTTTCTGCTAAATGAGGTTCTGTTTTCACTTAACCTGTGTTCAAAGATTACCTTAAAGTACTCCATAATCTGCTCGTTGGTGGCATATTCCGTAATTCCTTAATTTTTATTTTTGGCAGAGGAAACAGGCAACAGTTGCCTGAAGGGTTTGGAAGACCTTCATTCGTGAAAAATCAAATCAAATAGTGTAATACGAAGTTCACGAAGGTGAAGTATACGATAAAAGCCGCGAGGTTAAGTGAGAATAAAATGCTGTACTTCTCCGGTACAAGTCATATTTATCTGCTTTTTCAACAATAATCATCAAAAGCTCTGACTGAATCATGTTTGCTTACTGAAAATTCGAAATTTCACTCGAAATCGATTACAGTAGATTTCAGTTGTGAATAATGAATCAATAATCACTGGTCTTAATTCAACGGTGAATAATGACTATCATTAAGTTCATTTAACGATCATTCGAAATGTACGGATAATAGAGAGGATTACTGAATAACTTAGCTAACACGGAATCAAGCAATTTTGAATAATAAATAGTGAAAGAATGTTATATTCCGAGGGTTTGATTTTTTCATGATTTTCCATACCAAAATTATGAATGTCCTTATGTTTGTTTTTCCTCTATGGACCAGATGACCGATTTGGATGAAACGTTTACTATATTGTAGAGTAAGGGGGAGGTTTTCATGTAGCGTTCATCCCTATATAAAGAATAAATAAGACAAAATATAGATTTTTTATGAAGAATCTCGGTATATTCCAGCTGAGTAAACTAGGGATAGAGGAATATAGTCAGAAACAATTTTGTAGATCTCGAAAGGTTCTATGAATTAAGAAGAACATAAGGCAAATAGGGTCTCATTATTACCTCCACTTTATGCTTCTCCTAGTTATCTACTATCATTTGTCTGTTCAACAAAATATCGAATTCCAAACCACAACGCTAATACGCACAGCATAATCCGAACTACTTGATTCCGAACCGAATTCTTTCTCGGAAGTACGAACTGCTTTCACTATCCTAGATAGACCTGACAACTGATCTGAATTATTTCTGAAGAAATCGAAAAAGGGATTTACAAATTTTCAAGACTGTGCTCGCTAAAAAGGTTTAGAACTGTGAACCAAAACAAACCTTATTTTTGCCCATGGCGAGCTTCAATGTGAATGTGAATGTTCTTTCGAACCAAATTCATTGCGGTATCATGAATGATAACCTTTCGAAGAGGGTCTCATTTTGAGGAGCAATAATAACGGCTTCAGCCGAAAATGCTTGACTAATTACCGCCTTTTTAATGAAAAATCGATTTTTTTTCTAATTTCTTCGTGGTATAGAAATGAACCGTACGTTTTTGAAGATTTTTTTTTTTAATCCGCATTGATTGCTCTAGAGCTTACAACAATGGGAAAAGCATATACTGAATTATCCGTAAATATGTTCAGAAGAAAATTCCACACCTGCAATTTTCAACCAATCGAAAATTGAATTTTTGCCAGTTCATTATCGCAATGAAAATTTTTCTTTCGTGAAATATACTGTAAATTTTTTATAATGACAGAAAATTGTTTTGACAATCTATCCATCTTATTCTCTGCAAGTAATTGATGAAAACGAAAATTAACGTTATTGAATAACGAGAAAAAAATTTATTTATTTCAACAGAATTTGTGTAATTTTCTCACCGAATATTACTCATGAAAATTTTACTCACCTATCGTTTTTCTTCAGAATCAACTGAAGAGTATTGATCCGACTGGTATTTCACGAATAATTATACTCTTGCTCATAGAAAAATGAAAAAAGTGAGTGTGAATGGCAAAAAATAACAATTCAAGGTGTTCAAACCCATTCATGCAGATGCAAGAAAGCGATTTCGCCTGATTCGCATTTTGCGTGTTCTCCCCTTGTGCGGTTCCGAAAAATTGCTGTATCAAGAGGACCTGACCCGATCTCATCCTTCTGAATTGTGTTCACATAGACGGAAGTAACCTAATTCAAAATGACTACGTTATCGAAATTTATTGGCGACGAAGAATCTGAAAATTATGATAGCTTTTTAAGCATATTTGGGTTGCGGGTAATGAATAGAGGTGATTCAACTCAACGACATGGGGTCTGGACATGCTCCTGAATAACTCAAGGGAATATTTTTCAGCTCATTCAGTCGAATCGAATCTCTGGTACACAGTACTATCATTTGCATCAAACATTTCGAATAAATCCTGATTTCGGAAGTGGTGGGAAATGACAAATGTACTCGCAAACAACACTGCTTCCTCTCAAGGCCATCTTTTGTTAGATTTATTTATCATGACTTCATATATTTCACAAAACATTACGATGAATTTTTCGTGGTTATAAATATAGTCAGTGATACTATTGGATATATCATAACAATTTATTTTGAAACCCCATGTGCATTCACCGTGGAATCATCATCAGGCTAAAGATCGACATTTAGACAAATATATCACATGAATTATGTCAATCCATTCCACACTGTAGATGATGTTACAAAAAAAAGTAACAGTCAGGAAATTGCAATTGTATGCATGAAGCACATTAACACAAAAACTGAAACATGAACTAATGAACACTTATCTGTACCAGCAGCCCTCACAGCCAGAATATATGAATATTCGGACAAAAAAAGACCAGAACTGTATTTTTCTGGATTTGGCAAAGGCCTCTGTTACTGATGGTTTTAGAGGATTTGGGAATGAGAGGAGACTCACAGAAACTATTTGAGAGCCACTTGAGTGACAGAAAGCAAATGATGAGAATAAACACTACTTTCAGCTCAGAGGAGAACGTTAGTTACGGAATACCTCAGGGAACGGTCAGTGGACCCCTTCTGTTTACACTGTTTATTAGTAATCTATTCACAGTGGAATTTTATGGTCTTGTTTTCGGATTCACGGATGACGCTGCCATTGTTTTCACTGCGGATGACTGGGGAAGTTCAACCACGAAAGTTGAAGATACAGTAAGTGCATTGAAGAATTGGTTCCAGCATGGGTGTCTCACTATGAACTTCGAGAAGACTCAGTAGTTTCTTCCTTTTGCAGGTTACGGGAGTATATTATCGGATTATGTTAAACTTAAAGGTGACAATCATGGTGAAATTATGGAGATATCTAGAGCAGAGTGTAGATAGTGTAAAGTATCACACATTAATATTTCCAGATCACAATATTGTATTCAGATATTCGAGATCTATCTTGGAAGCTAATCACCTTGAAACGATATACTATGTACTGGTCTGATCTTAACTTCAATATGCCATTTTGAGCTGGGGAAGCAAGCTTGATTATCCTCTAAAAAAAAACGGAAATTTTACAGAGGAAAATACTCAAAAAAATGGATTTCAGGAATAACGATTACCCATCTGATTGTATCTTCGAAGATTAAGGAGTACTGGTTATTCTACAATTATACGTGTACAGGGTGATTCACTCATCTTGGTAACCGCAATTTTCTCGAGAACGTCCGAATATTTTTTCATGCTGTGAATGGCGTTTTGAACAAGTCAATGTCGACTCGAGATGCGCATAAAATTTTGTGGAATAAATTAAGACGCCAGCCGTCGCGGCGCTATCAAAAATTTTTTCTCCAAGCACATACCTTTTTTATCATGTTATTCGAACGATAATTTCATTCTGAACTTTTTTTTCGAAAACAATTTTTATTAATTTCTATCCGTCAGCGATCTGCAGCGTGTTTTATGTTTATTCTATTCGATTCATTTTTTTTTCTGTATTGTGGTAGTATGCCTTTATTTGGAGACATAGATATGATTTTGTGCCTTGAAATCAAGAAGGCTAGTTTTCTAGTCAATGTGCTTCTTCAAATAAAACGAAATATGCAGCTACAGCAAGATGGGGCTCCATGTCACAACGCTGCTATTGAATGGATAGGAACCAATGGACCCATCAGGTATCGACAGACCTAAAGCTCATGGATTACTTTCTGAGGGGTACCCTCAAAAATATGGTATACCAAACTGATTCTAATAACTTGGATCATTTCAAAATAAAGATGAGAAACGCATGTGCCCAAGTAAACCCTTATATTCTGACCGAAGTAACTTATAATAAAGCAATGATATAACTTATGTATGGATCATAATGGTCGGTATATAGAACATATGATTCGAAATAAATATTTCGAATCAAACGAAATCGTTTGTTATTAAAAAAAATGTTTATTGTTATAAGAAATAAAGAAAGAGAAATGGTTTGTAACAAAAACCTCCTTCATTTCACGAAACAAAATCATATCTAGGTCATCTAGTCATTATGATCAATACATAAGTTATATCATTTCTCTATATCATCATGAGTTACTCTGGTCAAAATATAAGGGTCCATTTATTTTAGAATTTTTGATCTCAATATGGATCCCCATCTTGCTGTATCCACATATTTAGACTCATTTGAAGAAGCAGATTGTTTGGAAACCTAGCCTTCTTGAATTCGAGGCACAAAATCATATCTATGTCTATACAAATAAAGGGATAGTACCACAATACATAAAAAATTAATGGAATAGAATAAACATAAAACACGCTGCAGATCGCTGACGATTATGAATGGATAAAAATTATATTCGAATAAAAAGTTCAGAATGAAATTATTTTTCGAATAACATGATGAAAAAGGTATGTCCCTGGAGAAAAAATTTTTGATAGCGCCGCGACGCCTGACGTCTTTATTTTTTCCGCAGATTTTTATGCGCATCTCAAGTCGACATTGACTTGTTCAAAACGCCATTCACAGAATGAAAAAATATTCGGACGTTTTCGAGAAAATTGGGGTTACCAAAATGAGTGAATCACCCTGTACAATATAATATTACATATTTACGAGAACAGAGGAGATCTACACATTATTGAGCACGATTTTGAGACGAAGTCAAGGGGCAATGTGCAGTTGGAGATCGAAAAGAAATAGATATATAAAATTAATAACTTTAACTTAATCGAGAAGATATTTGAAGGCTTTGTGTTTACTATGAGGAGATAAGCTGTTCACACTTTGGTTGCAAACAGCTAACATCGATAATTGTAGATGCTATTATTTTTCATTCATGTAATTATGTAAGAAATCACAATAGGAAATAATGAAAAAATAACACGAAACTTTTGTAAGAAATTTGAAATGTGTTTTTCAGTTCTACAGTGTGTGTCAAATCTTATTCTCTTAATTGTTTAGTTAGTTGGAGTTTTAGGAGTAATGTCCAGGCACAACTTCGATTTTAGTGGAATCCATTTTGGTTATTTTAGAGTTGTTTGTAATTTTTCCCGTATTATTCTCTATGTTTTGCAAAAATTCATCGAATAAGTATTATTAATATTATTAACACTGTGCTAAAAATATCCATCAAAATCAAGCTTCTGAAGTGGTGCATTTTTATTCTGAGGATAGTGTTCAAGCACGGGTAACGGAAATAGGGCCATTCGAGAACGGTGAAAGCATTTAAATTTTTGGCGGGTAAATTGAAGAACTGAGTCAATTAGAAGGAGTTTAAAGCGTTGAAATTTTCTTAGAGCATTGTTCAGATGGGTTTAATTGATATTGAAAAAATTTTCTTCAATTCTGTGATAAATTCATCAAATCGTTCTCATAACAATAGTCTATATTCATGAAATAGCTGAGTAATTCAAGAGTGACATCCATATATGAGCCGGTCAGAGGAAAATTGGTACTTCCAGGTTGCATATCAGGCAATGCGATTTTTAATCAATTATTAACATTCTTTAACATTCTTTATTAACATTCTTTATTTGGGGGAACTAAGTCATTCAACCATCCAAGTAATAAAGTTAGTTATAATACAGAGTTGTCTTGAATGGCAAATTGAAAAAATTTACAATCATCAGATTGCAACGTGAAATCTTCATTTTTCAACTTTTCACTCAATTGCAGTTAGACACTTTTCTCTAAACCATTCATATAAGTCCTTTTTTTTACCTTACGCCTTCACAAAATGAATCCTCGATTATATAATGATGAAATTTCTTGAACAATTTCATAGAGGTATATGGTGTCTGTATTGCACAATCATTATAAGTAGAAATCGCCGGATTCTGGAAAAAATTGAATCTTACAATCAACAAACATTAGTTAACTCTATTCTGGATCGAAAATTATACATTTTAATTAGCTCAATATCATGATAAAAGATCTTTGAGCCTGGGAATTGAAAATGATATTCATTTCGATGAATGAGTTTTTTTAATTCATCTACGTTTTAGGAATGTGTTCTATTCATTCTTTTTCCTCAAATTTTTTCATTCTATATGGTTTCTTTTATTCCTTTAATTTTCTCAAAATATGTTTTCAAAAAGAATCCGAAAAATACAGAAAAAGCACCTTTCGCATCGAAAAGCATCATTTTATTTCTGAGCTTTCTCCATTCATTAATTCGATAATATCGACAAAAAAATTCGTTAGGAGTTCTAAAATAAACTGAATAAAAAAAAATTAATTTGAAAACCCAGAAACCTAGAAAGTCATTCGGCATCATATGAAATTAATATAGTTAACCCAAACTGCCCAAATTCTGATCCATGCTACCTCATAAAACTTTACACGCAATTCTAATGATAGTTTTTCAGAAGATCGCTCATAAGATAGCCTTCGTTAATTTATGTGAAAGCGAAAATTAATTTCACTGAGAGAGGACCAGCGGCATTACCACTGCCGAATTATTCCTCAGGGAACGATAAATTCACTTCGGAATGGAAAAAACTTTGGAGTGGCGCATAAACTAGGCCAGAATATGACATGGAGTAAAAAGCTCGAATATATCAGCCAGTGAGGATTGGACACAGATCCTGAAAAGCGGCGAAACTGACTCATAGTTCAAATTGTATACGAATTTCGCCAGAAAAGAACCCTGGGATTCTCGTTGACACTAATCGATGTGCGAGCAGTTGAAATATACGTATGGGTTCATAAAAAATGTACACTTTATCGGAATATAGTTGATTCTAGAAACAGAGCAAACTGATTTCATTCACTACGTAGTTGAAGACTACAGACCCCCACGTCTTATTCACTCAGGTTCCTCAGACTAAAACTACACTACAGGAAAAATTTTTGTCAAATTCAACACCCTGTATTTTTTTTCGTGGTTCTCCGATTTTGTTCAAATTTTCACCAGGTACAGTATTAGGTTATGTTATATTAACCTGAAATATACTTCGCGAAAATACCTGTAGTTCATTCGTTATACAGGGTGACACACAACCTTGCTTTATACCCTTCATTTTTGAAGACCCTGTAGTGAATTTGAGGCGTACAATTTGATACCATTCAGTTTTAATTTGAAGTGCGACCCTTCATTAACAAAGTGGTTTTCGATTTACGTCAGTATCTGCTTCAAAAAAGAGAAACACATTTTCAGAGAAACTGTTGCTTTTCTTCATTTTTTAGAATAATTTATCGACTAGTTAACATAAACAAACATCTGAAAATTAATAGCGTCTATTTCTAACTCGCTTTCTCATCACTTCTACCACACGACGTGGCATATTTTCAATGCATATCCGAATTGCTTCTGGGGGAATATTTTACCGTTCTTCAACAAGGGTTGTTCGTAAATCGAGCAAGGTGTTGGGCTGCCGATTTCGAACATGTCTATCTAGCATATCCCATACATGTTCAATTGGATGTGAATCCGGCTTTCTGGTTGGCCACACGAATCTTTGAATATTCGCCTCTTCAAAGTATTCTGTTACAACCCCTGGAACGTGAGGCCTAGCATTTTTCTGCATTAACAGAAATTGTTGCTTCCACCAGAAGCAATTCGTAAATGCATTGAAAGAATGCCACGTCCTATGGTTGAAGTGATGAGAAAGTGAGGTGTAGGAAATACATGCCATTCATTTTCGGCTGTTTGTTCATGTTTACTAGTTGATAAGGTATTGTAATGTTTTAAATTGTTATAAGAATTGAAAAAAGTTCAACATTCTCTTTGAAAATGTGTATCTTTTTTTTAAAGCAGATACTGATGTGAATCAAAAAACATTTTGTCAAGAAAGGGTCACACTTCGAATTGAAACTGAATGATATCAAATTTTTCGACTAAAATTCACCACAGGGTGTTTAGAAATGAAGGGTATAAAACAAGGTTTTGTATCACTTTGTATAACGGATGAACTACTGGTATTTTCGCAAAGTAAATTGCGAATTGTGTTGAATTTGACAAAAATTTTGCCTGTCCGGAATTTATTGACTATGAAAACAAGCTACTACTTGTATAGTTATTTATGATACTCGTAAAAGTGCGACAGGCATATTTCAACAAGAGTTCACAATTAAAAATCGAGCGACGAAGTGATAAGTGTATGAATGAATGATTGTAAGGATAAGGAAGAAACTCCTTTGGTACATAGCGCATGGTTGCCGGTGTTGGAAAAGATCAAAATCAAGCCAATACGAAGTGGGAGCGATGGACCAATCAACATCGCGCGCGTAAACCCACTACCTTCTCCCGCCAATGATCATGGTATAAGTGGAGCCAACGGATCGAATCCAGCATCACTTTCGGAAATTCAGCGGTCGAGTTACAATCTAAGACCAAGAATCCTCTGAAGATGCCTACCGCAGTTGTGGGCGAAACGTTAGGTGAAATAATTCCTTATAGACCACGGCCAATAAGCCCGGAAGACTCTCGTAATGTCAATATATCCGGTCGTGAAAGCCTGAAACTATTTATGATTGTAAGGATAAGTCTTCAGTACTAGTATCATATATTATTTTCTCTAGTTCGTTGAATTTTCGGAAGTAATTGTACATTACATCTGATTTTGATTTTTTTTTTCAAGACCATATTTGCCTGTGGAGGTCCAATCCAGGAATTTTAAATGAAGAATCAATCTTTAATATGGAGATCTTAGGTATGCTATAATGTTTAATACAGGGAAATATGGGAAATGTGGAGGAAGATCTGATAGTACCTTTAGCTACTCCTAGAAAAATTTGGTAGAGGGGACAATTGTTTTCACATGACCATTGTTGAACTAGACGGAGCGACAATATTGAGCAACACATGGAACCAATGATAGCCATGCAGGGCAAAGTGTTGTTAAATCAGCTCCCCATAAACTATCGGGTTATTTTCGACTAATGTTATTTCAAGTTTTGAATTTTGATCACTAGTCAACTGAATGGGCTTTGAAATGAAAGAAGGAATGTATAAGATATAATATTGAAATAAGATTTCATGGAAGAAGAATCGAACATTTAATTTTCTATATTACTGATAATTGTTTGAATGAGAACATGAAACCTCGGGTTTATTTGCATTAGGGCACAAACACCATAATTAAAGAAATGTTCAGGATTCCTGAATCTGCAAAAAAGATTCTCTCTTTACTCTGAAATGCAGAATGAGAAGCTTGAGCAAAAGAAGTTGGAATATCACACAAATATAAATCCAGAAAGAAGAGGTGCTGGAACTCAACCTAGTGGTAGACCATTGTTCAATGTTCACTATACCTACTATCAATACCCACAAAAACACTGAACTTTTTATCTGCCTATACATATTACGTAGTAATATACTGTATGAGGTGATTCATCAAGGGTAACCGACTGTACCTATATCTGCAACCGTACATAAAACTATTAAAATTTTGAGTCATTGACCACATTGTTTTCATGTATGACTGGACCCACTAATAATCTCCCTTTATCATAGAATCCTTTCAGATTATGAAAAAATACTTCAGATAAATTGGTTCATAATTAAATCACCTACAACTTTAATCATAAATGCAAAAACATTTATGGCAACGACGAGGAAAAATTCGGAAATAATGTATTTTTAAAGGGTCAGAATAAGAACAATTCCTCTGATCAGTCTGTTTGTATTTCTTTATGTTCGTCACGAATTTTCTGTAGGAAATAGTTAATAACTGTATTTTCGAAATAAAAATTCCTATAATGACATATCTCATCATTCTGAAATGCATCGAACATGTGTTCGACTTGCATTTATTATCTGTCTCCGTTCGCTTTTCCCACTCATAAAACCAACTCTTTCAACTAGCGGAACATGAATCATCCAAGAGAGATACATTTTGATAATAACCCTGCCAATTTGCACTTGAGCATAACGTTGTCACGAACGTGACCGTACCCAATCTCGCAAATGCATGAATCGCGAAATTTTTAAACAGTGTTCGTGACAATCATTCCGCAGCGTTAGTCACTTCTCAATATTACATAGCAAGAAACAAACGCTCATTCGTGTTTGGGATGTGAAGAATTTTACTGCACGATCTTTAACGTTTTATCGGGTATAACTGTATGGGTAGCTCACGTTTTAAAGCTACTAATTCTTTCGCTCATTTTGTTGTACTTTGCCATATCCGATGGAAGAGTTGCATTCTCACACTCTATTCTCTATCTAAATCGAAACGGTTCAATCTATAATAACAAAAAAAGTCACCAATGAATGCATTTATGAGCAATCATTCTTTGATTTGCATTAATATTATTGGGTGTACAACTTCATTTACGCTGTTTTGCAATAGCTGGCTGTAGCGGTGAGTGGTAGTTGGAAAAAACAGATCCTAGATGTCATACAATGGTTTTTGTTAACATAACGCCATCGAAATATTAGTCGATTTGTGTCTGCATCAAGTTTGTCTTGATTAATCATGTCAGTTAATGAGCCCTATTCTCTTCATTTGCTGGAGGTTTTAATTTTCATCTTCAATATTGATAAATCTTCGGCTGTGGTTCATCGAATGTTTTCAAAATCTTTGGTGAGGCCTCTATGAGTGAAAGAAGATACCCAACAGTCCATGTTCCCAGAGCTGTATGACGTTACTTATTTGCACATGGCTGATTTTCACATATATGTTTTGCAGAATATTATTTTTGAAATAGTATCATAAGTGCCAGACACTTTTCAACTTTCGCCAGACAAAAAAATGAATGAACTTATTCCCACATTTCTGATCTTGACATGTTATTGAGGTGATCATCAAATTTCATTTCATGAGTTGGACAAATTGTAGTGACTGAGCATTCCCTAAATACAAATAATATTCAGCTTGAAAGTGTGTAGAGGTTATTGAGTCACTCCAATTTGTCCAACTTATGAAATATAATTCGATAGTTACCTCAATAATATACATATATAAAATATATATGAAAATCAGAAATGAGAGAATAGGTCTGACAAGAGTTTTGGCTCATAGAAAGTGTCAGACACTCATGATAATATTTCAGAAATAATATTCTACAAAACATGTATTAAAATCAGCAATGTGAAAATAAATTACGTCATACAGCTCTCGGATCTTGGATTATATGAACAGCATGGCGGTGGAATAAAGAAGGTTTTCGAAAATGCAGAATTTGAGGCTTTATTTGATCAACAGTATCACTGGTGATTGTTTGAGCCAAGCATTGAAATACAACGGAGACAGCATAACGATGTTCGAACCCATGGTGCAAAAATGGTAAAAATATGGGCTATGTTCCGTGAAAAAGAGAATATGATATGTATATTACATTGTTTCTTTCTCTTTAAATTTGGGAATTTAGTATGAAATTATCAAAATTTTTTCATCCTGTACATGTGAATCAGAGGAAACAGTTGAACCCCTAATTGATAATTGTCCGATTTATAAATTCCAAGATGGCATTAGAGCCATCCACAATATATCAAACTCATTTTTGCAATAGGTTTAAAAGTTCAGATCAATTTGATGGAGTATGAATTTAATTCCCTTGCTGTTCTGTCTTTTTTTATTTTCAGGTTGGAGTTTGTGTTTGGAAATCTTTCCTCCGAAGAGCCGTTCCGCTAATCGTGATGTCCTTCCATATAGAATATTCAGATACAACAATTTTATATTAATTTTTTTAACGGGGAGACAGGTTTTTTCGGCTGAGGTTTTCACCCCTGGCTCTATAGCATTGTATGATGCTAGTGATGATAGTATTGTATGATACTATAGTATCAACCGAAGAATGTTATGGTACTGCGTTCCTTTTTTTAACTCAGCTTAGGTTCTTTTTGTTTCAACATTCATTGTATTATTTTAGCTCTCTTACCTAGTTTATGAAATGATGAACTCATTCCCCAAAAAGCATAGCAGGTTAGATAAGTCCTTCCAAAGTGAAAAAAACAAAAAACTACAGAAAAATTCTCTGAATATAAATGAATTTCAGGCTTAACTGTTGCGAATTAATTTGTTTCATTTCATTGGAAGGATATATCTCCCTGAATATTTATTTTGGGCCTGAGAATGTTGATGAAACTATACCTATCTCAGAGACAACAAATGCTTGTTTCTGCCTATTTCCCAATGGTCCAAGGAATTCATCCGTCTTATATCAATTTGACAAACTCGAATATATACAATTTTTTCCTCATGCCCATGATTTCCTTCAGTTGGAGGTCCCCCCCTCCAAAATAAAGGAAATCATCTTGCTCGAGTGTCCGTTATTGGATTCAACGATGGTAAATATCCGACTAATGAAGGAAAGACAAAAATTTGACACCGAATTTTATCGCTTAAGTCGTCCTCAATTTCCAGGACCCTTTTCGACACGGAATCCGAACGACTTCGACTTTAATACCTAGTCGCTATAACAAATGAGGGCATAAAAGTGGAACGGACCACTTTGGAAAGGCTGGCTTCCGAAAACGATGAAGCTGCTGAAATCTCTCCAGACCATTTAGGGCGCCAGAAGGACATTTCATAATTGACCATTACTGGACGAAACTGTATGAAACTTCAAAGAACGGCTTGCCAGATGAAGTTGCGTCGCATCGTCATGAGATCCTATATCGCCAGTAATTGGTATGCACATGCAAGAGACATTCGGTGTAATGGCGAACTTAGAGGAAATTCGTACCCTTCCATCCAACGAGTTTTTTTCATGAAAAAAAAACCTTTGAGTGTCCCAAGAGAAATTTGAAATTTGTAGAACGAAAACAGAAATGTTTACTCTGATGATGGTTAATTAATAGAGACCAGAGCAGGAATTTTATCGTCCCAAGGACTTTTTTGTTGAATTCTATTTAAAAGTATAATGTGATAGGGTTGAATCGAAGAAGCTGACTTACTTTTGAAGTGATATCAATTGAAACCAGGATTTTTCGTGAAGAGCCGCCAAAGCATATTGATTGAAATTTATATTCTACATTTTATGATTTTTTTTAATTTCAACTTTCAATCTCTTAACAAAATTCTTCAAAGATATTTGAAATGTCCCTACATGAATTTTGTGTACAGGATACAATTCTATTTCACTCTCTAGAGATGGGTCAACCCTGTGAAGTAGTCTCCAGATTAAATAGTGAAAGTTAGTGGACAATGGAAAATATCAAAAGTTGCATTGTTCATTACCATATTCATCATATTTATACAAATGTCAGAGAAGAGTTATCTATGATACCAGTGCAGAAAGCATTCATATTCTCACACGAGTTCGAAATTCAGAACAAGCCACGGCGAGTGTTCGAATAAACGATTTTCAGAATAAGTCTTCTGTATGGGTATCATACTTTAGGTACTCAATCTCGTTGGGTGAGTATTGAAACCAATTAAATATTTTTAAATTTGACAGATAATAAATGAATCAGTGGCAGGAAGCCAACATGTTGTCTATTAATATTACCTCAAAAATAGTGGCTAATGAAATGAACGCCTTTTTCACACAAACTGCACTGGATCTGGTATCGAAAAATTGTGGTTCTGGGGAAAAGACAGGAACAGTTCCAAAAATCAACATGAATGAATCAATCCATATCAATTCACTATCAAGAGAACGAATTGTTGAGATGATAGACTCTCTCAAAAATAAACAGACCAGAGGAGTAGATGAAATATCCAACAATCTGATAAAAAAAATCAAAAATGAAATTAAAGAACCATTAGCATTCATTATTAATAACTCGCTTAAATATGGGATATTTCCAGAGGCACTGAAGATTGCTGTTGTGAGGCCGATACACAAAAAGGGAAGTATCAATGACTATCAGAATTATAGACCCATCAGCTTACTACCGTCATTTTCCAAAATTTTCGAGTTGGCCTACTGTAATCAGATTATGGGACATTTGATTAAAAACAATGTTTTTTCCAACAGTCAACATGGATACTTGAGAGGAAGATCAGTACAAACAGCCATTTTTGATTTCCTGGTAAAGATCACAGAAGCTTTTGAACAGAAAAATCTTGCACTGGGACTCTTTCTGGACCTGACCAAGGCCTATGATTGTCTGAGTGTTGAAGTATTATTGAAGAAAATGCATAATTATGGGATAACAGGATCAGCATTGGAATGGGTGAGATCATACTTCAGTAGAAGGATACAACTGGTTGAAATTGCTGTCAATAATGATAGAATAAGATCAGAACCAATGGAGATGTGTTTGGGTGTACCACAGGGCAGCATTGCTGGACCATTTTTCTTCATTATATATATCAATGACTTTGGAGAGAACATCCCTTGCAGAAACCGAGTGAGTCAAGTAAATTACGCAGATGACTCTAATCTGCTAATTGTTGAAAATATGTGGCCAGAATTAAAAATATTGACTGAGGAGGTTCTACAGTACTGCGAGTGGTGGTTTTATCAAAACAACCTGATTACGAACAAGGAAAAAACCAATATTGTCCGATTCCATCCTACAAACTCCAATATTTTACCACCTAAGGATGTTATGTTACAGGATATGAGGTATTCAATATCAGAGTCCAGTAAATTTCTCGGTCTACATATTGATAAAGAGCTGAAATGGAACCATCACATTGAACAACTTGCTAGCAAAATAGGACAATCAATTCATTCGTTTAAAATAATTTCAAAGTACGTAACTGAAAGTATATTAAAAACAGTGTATCATGCGACCATTGAATCCAAGTTGAGATTTGGTATATCATTCTATGGATCTGGCAATATTTCTTCATTATTTATACTCCAGAAAAAAGCAATAAGAATTATCTGTAAATTACGATATGACCAGTCTTGTCGTGGTTTTTTTTCAAACAGAAAGGAGTTCTTACCATCTATGCTCTATATATACAAGAATGCCTTTTATTCTTGCATAAAAACAAACAATTGTTCAAACAATATGAAAATTCAAAGATGCGTTATGATACACGAACATTATGTTATAACCTTCCCAAATGTAAACTAACCACCACCCAAAAGCAAATGGAATTTAGATGTCTGAAAATGTTCAACACTTTACCAGATGAGATTCAAGAAGAGCATAATTTCAAATTATTCAAAAGAAAATTATTTAAGTTTTTATTAAACAAGGAACCCTATTGTATGGATGATTATATGATTGGTTAATGCTAATTGCTTTTGTGACACTATTTTCTTTTATATTGGTATATCCTTTGCATGTATCGAATAATTGAAAATATAGATTATTATTATTATTATTATTAAAACTGTGTTAGAATAAAATTTTCGCTTGATTTTGATCTACAAATAAAGCAGAATGAACTACGAATTGAAAAAAATTAATTTCGATAACTTATTGGAAAAATAAATTTATTCATATTGTTGATTCATCGAATACCATTTATTTCAAGTGCTTTTCATTATTTCTTCATGATTTTCTGCAAGCATCGTTACTTTTGACAATTCTTGTCTGTTGACCAGTTGTAATTTGTTCGAAATTATATTTTTTAACAAGCGAACGCTCTGAAACCCTTTTCGCGCAAGCCTTTCAATTCGTCAGGAGTCACATTTCCAAACAGTGCGGGAAAAATCTCTGATTATCCATTCCCTCACAATTCTTGTGTAGAAAAGGATTTTCTTCGCTCAATTTTATTAAAGAATAAACTGAACAATGATACGTCTCTATGCACCAAACGTCAACGATGACAGTATCATAGTAAGGACATGTAGAGTCCGTTTCAGAATGATCCTCAACTCGGGCGGCTGCGGAATCTCCAAAATATATTGGTAATATCCCATCAGTAACACTTGAGTTCTAGTATTTAGCTTATTGTTGATTGAAAGCACTGAGTTTTGGCATTTCAGAGTTTGAATTCAATATTCTCTCCATCAATAAATCCCGGACAGGCAAAATTTCCTGCAAGATTTCATATTGAAGTATTCCACGCAATTTTTTATCATTAATCCTGAATTTCCAATTTCCATGCTTGATCTGTGTGGGTGTGCATATTTGATTTATCATCTATCTCAACCTTTTTTTTGCAATTGAAGTTAAGTTTGAAGATTTATAAATACAACAATTATGAAAATAATATGATTTCACAAAAAAATTCTTCAAATTTATTTGCCTTGTAAATATATTCAATCATTTCATAGGATATATTGATATGATTCAATCTATGATGAACACAGAAATTTTTAGTTCCTTTTTGTAACTAGAAATAAAGCCCCAGATGGAATTCCATCTCTTGCTTTGATGACAATCATTTTGATACGGACTAAAGAATTACGTTCGACTTTCATTTGTATCAGGAATAAATATGAGTTACCGAATTCGATCTGTGTTTTGAATTCAAATCGATCTCTAATTAGCGCTTGTAGAAAAAATATTGTTCTTGACTCTTGCAGAAAATGCGTTTTCCACACTCACCTCCTTACCTTGTTTTCTGTTGACTTTTTTTATAATAGAATATGCATTCCACAGAGATAAATTTAACTATCTATCTACCCGAACTCCGCTTCGCGTCGTTGCGTACGGGAAAATATCTCTTTTCACACTAGTGAGGAAAATAACTATATATTGTGGATACCATCAAAATACTAATTGAACAGAATGTAAACAAGAAAGTTGAAGAACGTTCACTGCAGAACTCAATCTACAGTTTGGATGAATTTTAAAATGTTTTATCGTTACCTGAAATCTTTTTTATGATAATGAATGATATTTTCTTCAAGTTTCTCATCAAAAAACTGTGGAATTCATTAGCGATGAATATAAGTCATGTACAATTCTAATTATAATTAAAGTAGCTCCTTCGACACACAAATTCTTTATTTCATGAAACTCCTTGGAATCATGAGAATTTTTTTTATTCGTCAATAATCGACCCTTGTCAATAAATGATAAGGTACCATAGATTAATATTAATCAGGTACTAGGAAGGCGACATTTTTCTACTTCATCTCGAAATTTAATGAAATCATTTGTTTTGTCAACAAATCAATCCAAATACGAACAATTCCCAAGTTTATTGGTTTCATCCAACAAAATACAAGACGACTTCCTCATTTTGCCTTTTGAACTATTAGTTTGGGTTATTGGAATGGTCGTGTTATTCATATGATCGCTGGTATTGGAATACACATTTACAATCGGTGTCTACATATTATATCTCTCTTTTTGTTATGGTATTTTTTATGTTCAGGCTTTTTTATTTCACTGGCATAATTTCAGTGTACTCTGACTCTCGTTGCAGGAAGAGTTCATCTGTTTGAACAAAGCACATCGCACCTGATCATCCATTTCAAATTTCGATAATTAAGTGACCTCAAGAAATAGTGTCAGATTTTGCGGTAGATGAAAAATATCATGAATTCACTTCAGAAAAAAACATTCTACTAAAACAAATGATATTTCCACAACAAAAGGAGTGAAACTTTCAGAGCTTCAATAACTCTTCGAGATTTGGCAGTTCAAATTACTGATTTCGTCGTTACAAAATCTTAATGAGCTTCAACTGAGCGAAAGCTTTGTTAAGGCTTGTTAAGTTCTCAATGATGAACTTCCAGCGGAGACTCCTCTCTGCAAACACTAAATCTTCTTGTTTACTATTTTCTGTTAGTTTACTGCGTTCATTAAGTAGATCATAACTCATTCGAGTTCTAGTAGTTGAACGTTTGTTCATTTCCCTTCTAGCTGCTTGTCTGAACCCTTCAAAACAGATGTATCCCGTTTTCATGCGACTGGAAATAAAAGAGCCCATGTTTTTGACGTCGAACGTCACTCGTAATAAGAAGCTTCACATTAGTTAACAACTGTACTGTTTTGAGCTCACGAAATGGGGATCTATTCATAATCTCGGTCCTTTTTGATGAGAGATATCCACACTCCGATCGTTGACATTTTTAATTGGGAATCCAATAGAGAATCTCTCTGACGGAAACGTAAGTGTACAAGAACTTGTAATGGATATTTCCTTTTCGACTTCGAATATTTAGGCCAAAAATAAAATGGATTGCAAATTTGAATTCTCCAATTTGTTCGAGAAAAAGTATGTAGGTCGGATTTCTCACTTCTTCAAACTCCACACATTTTGTGTGGTTTCATGCATTTTTCATTCGGTTTATTTAATTCATACCCATTTTTCTCATTGAAAAAATGCCATTTATAGAATTCATTATTTTACGGCGGTCGATATATGTGATATTTCTGAATTGTAACATTTTCTTTTTATTGTTGAGACTCCACAAAATGTTTTCTTAGGAAGAAAACTGCAGTTTAGGTGCAAAAAATTCATGAAAAAGCCGATCGATAATGTACTCCACAAGAAAATGAGTTCATTGAAAGCGTCCAAACTGTACCCCAGGGCCAGTTCAATAATAAACCCCTGAAGTATACTTTAGTTGAAGTCCACTTTTAGCTAAAGCTCATTTTTAAATTCCACCCAATATCATGATGAAATCAAATGGGACTTAACGTAAAGGAGATGATTGCGATAAAAAGGCAATGAGGGAGCATTGCCTTAGATAAATATCATTAGATTAAGAAATCAGAAAATTTAAAAAAAATTTGAATGAACATAATCTCTGGATAAGCATTCATTTCCACCAATAACATCATCTCAATATAGCAAAATGACCTGATTGAATTTCTAACACGTTTTCTATCAACTGTATAAGCAATAATTTGTTGATTATTACCTAATTCTTTTTCAAAATTATTGATAGGAAACATGTCATTGATATCAATTATTGCAATACTGTGGTTTCAACTATAATGAGCCATATGATGTCTAATTGTAGTCTCATTCCAAATTTCGAAAAGTTTTTGGTTCTTATGATTTGTTCATATCATGTATCTTCCTCATTTCATGAATTCCAACTAGTTGTCTCACAATTTTTCATAAAATGAGTTGACAATTTGGACACAAGAGGTTAGGAATTTAATTTCTCAGGGCTGAAGGATACTTGAGCTGCTAAAGTCCCGAGATTAGACCTTCAAATATGAAGAGAATTTAAGAACCTGAAATTTGTTATGAAACCGAAATGTTTTTCTTGAAGGAGTTTCAAAATGAAAGCTCCTCTGAAATTGATTATGAAACTGGCTCTGAATCTTATTCGAGGCGTTAAGCAGCTCAAGCTATTCTATCAGTAGATAGAGGGAATTATGCTCAACAGGAGAGGTAACCCACATTACTGGACAATCTATTCCAGGCCATGTCAAGCTAACGTGTTCAAATTCTCATGAATATACAAATTGGAAAATGAAGGATCATCTAAATTATGTTTAAATGTTAATAATCTGAAATTTTTCATTGTTGGTTGAAGGTTCAGAGAAATGATATGTCAAAAAGGCTTGTTCGATCTCATGAATTTCGTCTTTTATTTTCGAAAACCTTATTACCCGAAAATGCTTTACACGGAATGTTCCATAATTAGTGAGCATGAAAGAGTAGACCAAATACTATCGAATGATCTGAACTGGTCCACCGAAAATAATTAGAATTTTACTAATCTACCTAATATACTCTCACAATTTTTAGTTATTGCACGGCCAGTAGGCGATTGAAGCAATTTTTGGGCATATTAATTTTAGATTATTGTATTGTCACTCCGAATCACAACTATTCTGAATAGTTCCTCTAAAATCTAATCTAATATAATTTTTATTAGTAGATTTTAATTAGTCTGAGTAATCCCTCCCTAAACCGAGTTTTTTGCAATCAATCTCGGAAACTTTCGTCATTTGGAGATTCGGAATTTGTGAATAACATTACCAATATTTCCTTGAATTATTATTTGTCTGGGATACCAGAGAGATTTATGTATTAATTTTCACGGCACGACTATTCGTTACTCCATAATACGGCGTCAAAAAAATTTGGAATTGAGAGGAGTATCTGAACATTCTTTTGCAGTATGAATCACTCGCTTCACTGCTAATAAACACTTAACTCACATACAAACACTCAGAATTCAAGTTAGATATCAAAATGTCCGGTCATGAAAAAAATTACGCTCAGCGTTATCCAAACCGCCAATAACCCCTTTTATATTACGACGTCTTCATTAAAATCCACCAATGTTATCTAGGTGGATGGTCAAGAACCTGGAGGACCACAAACGTCAGACGAAATAATTGGAGACTAGACTGACACCTCCACTCACAACATTAAGCGGCTAACTCGTATTCCACGATCTACCGCCCATAGAATATTGAAAAAGAACTGACACCACCCATTACCGTCACCATACCTCTCGCTTACGGAAATTAGAACCCTGGGATTACGCAACACATATGCGATTATTATTTTGAGATAGATCTGGAAACGTTCCTCGGTCTCATCAAACAGAATTTCAACCTTGCTCAGATTCACTTTCACCAATTTCCACTTGAAACATCGAATATCCAAGAAGAATCAAAAACAAAAAGCATGAAAGATTGGAAAGAACTTCGGATATTATTGACGATGAATTCATCATGCTATGATTAAAAACAATATTACATATAACGAGTAAGGTAACATTGAAAATACGGCGTCCTCTTCACTGAGAACTAATGAAAATATCACAAAGTTTCATATCCGCCTCCTGTCATTGCAATATGCGTCACTTTATACACTTGTCTTTCAGTCTGAAGTTCCAGACATGCTGAAAGTTTGCCACTGGGTCCAGCAGAGAATTTTAAATTTCTGATCCCTAATCTCTCTGGATGAAGTTTTACTTAACTAATTATTAGATTCATTCTCGAAAAAATCTCTTTGATCTTGCCTGATAAAATATTCCTCATTTCAACACATCCAATATATAACCGAGTGAAAAAAATTCAATTAACGGGGATTATGAAAATATGAGGTGGTGTTAGATGCGCTACGGGGAAAAAATTAATGGGATTGATCCCTCCATTCGCTGTCCTCGTGATATTCTTTTTCCGATATGTAAAATCTTCTATTCGCACGTTTGTGTGTATTAATATTCCTTCGGAAAACTAGAAAAAATTTCGAAATGATCGTTGGGTTCTTCCAGATTCCCTTTCCGTACAGGATGGCGGAACTCATTGAAGCATCGATTCATTTAAAAGTTACAGCTTCAAAACAACCATTCGAATATTTTTTCAAAAATTGTAGGTTTCCCCCCTTCTTTCCAGAACAAAATCAAAAACTTTCAAATACTGGCGAATATGTTTAATAAATTTTGCACTATGCAAATCTGGCAACTGACAGCTCTATCGTTAATTTAGTCAGTTTTTCGTTCACATTTTGGCACATTGGTAACGTTTGTTTACAGTACCTCGAAAAAGTCATTCCAGCCAAAAAATAGGACTATTTCGTGAGCATTTCTGTTATCTAATTTTTACATTTCGACGTTGCTCAACTTAGCAATAGTGTATCGATGCACTTAATCTAATTGGCGATGATGCTCCATCCAGGACAATTTTTTGTCGATATTAATGTACATAAAATGCATTAAAGGGACCAGCATACATTCAACATTGCATGAACTTTGAGTGTAAAAAAAAAAATTTCTTGTTGGATCCCACAAAATTTGTCAATACTCAAGAAAAAGCTCGTGACGATTGGTTCAAATAAATTATCTAAACAAATGAAAAAATGGAGCATTCATAATTCGAACGTGCTATCATAATTCTGGAAATATCAAAAGTACACAATTATTTAATGATAGGGATATTTTCAGTATTAATAACTCAAGGACATTGATAAGGAATTTTACTACAGATTCCGAAAGCTTGTTGCTTGGAAACAGATCGACGCTGTATAGACGGAGGTCTGTTGCCTTCAAGTAAAAAGCTCGTTAAAGTTGTCATAAATATTTTTAGCATTTATCTATATTCGAGGGTTATTTGAATAAAAAATTTTTTCCTTCTTATAGAAAAAAAAAACAGAGCTTGAATATTTTATTGCAAGTGCAATAAAGAAAGGAATAATTAGAACAGTTAAATGAAGATCCAGACGTGTTAGTTTCTATGACTGATGAGGATGTATTTCTACTACGCATGATGTTAATGACATGAAAAAAGCCAGCCCATGGTTTGTTTTCCGTGTAATATTAACATGATTGTTTTAAATTATTTATTAATACAAAATGAGGAAAACTGTTCAAATATTGGAACTGTCAGAAATTTTTTCAGAAAAATTTCCGCGGAACAGGTCAATTTTCACTGGGAGGGACACATTTTTGGAACACATTTTTCAATAAAAATCTCCGCATAGGATTTGGGACATTTCGAACTGTATCATTCGAGTAGAGGAACAAATTGTTTCTCAATCTTAGTATAGGTCACCCTCTATTTCCTATTGATATTTCAGGGGTGACAACCCCTACCCCTTAGATTGAGGAAATTTTGATCTACAATAATTGTCCCCTACCAAATAAAAATGAAATTTAAAAATTTCGAAACCTCAATGCAAGTTTTGCCTATGTAATCGAGCTCTCTATCAAAAACGTACATTTGCGTGTGTACACAATCATAAAAGCACTTGTATTGTGAAAACCCTGAATGTACCTGGTCTTATTTTCAACCTCTTTTCAATTTCAATGATTAATTATATTTGAAAAGAATGAATTTAGGAACAGAATTTCATGAAGACAAGATCATGACTGTTAGAAAACCAGTCACTGGTGATTTTCGGATTGTTCAGCGTTTAAGTTCCAAAGATATCGCAGATTGTTTCACAGCCATTTAATAAATCTCCCATCACATCTGAACAATTCAGTACCACTCGTTTCGGAATGGATAAGATGCAATAAGTCGACTGTCACATTCTGCATCTCCAGATGGCAAACGAGGTATCAAAATGAGCTCAGGCCAACCACGGAAATTTCTCGCTGTCCCAACTTGGCAGTTCCCGTGTTGCGTTCATAATCAACGTCGGGCGTAAGGAAGGGTTCTTGGATCATTCCGTTTAATGAAAGTCGACTTGTCAGTCTATCAGACATATTGGGCGCGAACTCAGTGCACGAAGATTCATAACATGTCACTTGGTGGCAGCCATGAATATGCATGTAAAATTTCTGACGCACGTACGATTTGTTCAGCAAACGAAAACGTTTCGCTCATGCATATATTAATAAACACGGGACCGGTGTGTTCGTTCCGAATTGGCTCTTTTAGGCCAGCAGAAATGGAATCAGCGAAAGCGAGCATTTTAAAGTTTTATTGATTTTAACCACATAACATAAACATTCTCAGGTACTATACGATATTGCCTGCAATGAATCATATTCGGATTTCGTTCGTTCCTTACAGGGGTTATATTCTTTTTCGTTGCCTCACCCATAATCATAACCAAAGGACGATCATTGACTTGAGTTGGACCCACACTCCCGCCAATAGGAAACGTCAATCATATCCCTAGAATTCACCATTCTCAAGAACCTCAACAAGTTGCTTGAACCCAGCGTGCGATAATATGCAGCTTCGGTGCATCAGATACAGATGACAACAGAAAATCGAAAAAACTTCAAGGAAAAATAAAATGAGAAAGTATTCACTTAATATTTCACATCAAAAAATTAATGAGCACGTATAGCACACTCAAGTTATCGGAAGATTCACCCAAGCTTTTCTAATGCTTCGCTTCCGCTACTCTAACAATCCTGTTCCAAATCTGAACGATCGTAGGTCGATCGCACCACGTCTTCAATAGCATCGTGGTAGCACGCGACAGAGCGTTCTCGTCTGCATGTAAATTTTATAATTTTTCTATTGCTGTTCCATTTTGAGCTTTTTTCACTGTAATAAACGCAGTTGTAAGTTTGTCACTTAATATGGAAATGATACGAGGTTGATTATTAATGTTGGCGAAAAAATTCTGTCGATTCGCACGGAACCTGATGATGACAGACTTTTTTTCGATTAAATATTTCCAGAAAAATTTAAGGAAAAGCGATTCAAATGGGTAATTATACTCTTCTCCAAGTGCTTCATTAGCTATGAGTATCATGTTTAATGCGACTCTTGAATGGCAACCCAGGAATGGTTGAAAAAAGATGAGGATACCTCAGAAATATTCCTAGTCATTGGAACGAATCTTCTTCTTATAGATCAAGTTTCCAATTTTAGTCAACTACATTCAGAAGTCTTCCACGGAGGAGCCCCTGTAATCTGAACAATTAAATCGGCGTTTGAAAATTCAGTCAATTCGATTTCAATGAACTGAATGATTAATGGCCGTTCAATCGTCAGAATTCATGCACAAAAAGTGGGAATTTGGAGGGATCATCCGGATAATCGGTTTAATATTTTCAAAGTACCATTTGTTGCGAAGGCTGACTGAAAATTTATTAAACTTTATCGATTACCGAATATAAGCCTGGCGAATTAGGTTTTTTCCCTTAGCCCCTTTTTGAATACTCAATCAGATTGCTCGCTTTGAGCTGCTGATGCAAATTCAATACCGGTGAATCTGTCACGACTTGATCAATTTCATTTCCAGAAGTTCAAAGCGTGGCTTTCATTGTATCAAGCAAATAGTTTCCGAACTGTCAACGGATTCTCCATAATGGTTATAATTTCATCTGAATTGGAATTCTCTACTTTGTTTTATTTTATAATATTGTTGGTGAAATCTGAAAGTAAGTTCAAATGAAGCGAAGAAGGTTGAAAAATTAAGTATCATCCGAAATATTTGGTAAATGAGCCTGAGAATGAAAATTGGAAGTGATGAATCTCACCATCGAATATCTCCATTAACAAAATTGATTTATTTCCTCTATCTCAAGAATTTTTTCAAATTATATTCTATCTTTAAGTTATTAATATTCAGGTCATTTTTATTGAATTCGATCTGAAAATGAACCCTTATGATGAATAAAACAAGATTGAACGTTGAAATTTATTTTACTACTCCTGCATTTTTGAAATCTTTTATCAATTTTTTTGGAATGATAACTTTCAGGGTACGTTTTTTTGATTAATCTAGTACGAGTCAATGAATAGGAATAATAAACAAGAATCGAACCGTCTACTAAAAGTTTGAAAGCACTGCCCAACGTATGTAACAACTGAAGAATTTTCAACTTAGAAGAGCTTCTCTGGAAAAAAAAATTATTCTGCAGATAATTCCGAAATCTTCTAGTTTCTTTTGAAGTTTTAGTATAAAGCATGTCGAGCATAAATGATGAAAATATTGTTATATTTTATTCATCCTCAACAAACCTAACTGTTCTTGCTCAATATTGGCCTATCGATTGTTACCTTTCCGAAAAAATCAAGGAAGGGAGGGTTCTTTCAAACGGCAGGAGTTCCACAGATTTTTCAGGAAAGCGGTTCAAAGTTGAAAATACTCAGAGATTATTATTTCCGTTGTTGAGAAGTCTTTTTGAGCGGTTAGTAGAAGTTTGAGTTTTTGTTGATCATGGTCATTATTCTATTTGACATGCTTTTCAACCATCTACATAGCAGAACGGATCTTGGTAGCTCTAATCCAATCAAAATCGAAAACAAAAATTCAGGATTTTTTAAAAGTTTGGAAAGTTCAAATTCTACATAACTGTTTAGTTCTGCACACCCGAGGGGACAACATATTATATTATGTTGGCATATAATGTGAGAAAATTCTAACGATTGAAAAGCACGGCGGTGAAAGATTTCATGGCAGCGATTTCAATGATGATTAATTTCATGGAATTCATATGGGGATGCTGAAGAATTAGGTTTGGACACCATTTTGAAGGAAGTCCATATTGATTTTCTTCAAAGTCTATGCTGCGTAAGCTCGAGTTACAATATTTGTAATAACTGAGATATTTGGGTCGGCTACGTCGTTAGTTACTTGAATACACCGAACAGATTTCAAGGTTTGTTGGTTTATTCAACATAGTCAGTTCTTTCCATTATTAATTGTGTCTCGATAATTCGAGCATAATATGTTATTTGTATTCTCATTCTTCGAATTCGAAGTTGTAGTTCTCTAGTTACCCCGTCTAATGGACTTGTTGTGTAGGCACAAACGCAGAACTGTTGTGTATTCTGCACATTGTCAGTAAATAATTGCTACCTGGAGCCTGTATGATGAAATCATAATGAAGTTAGTATAGTAGTAAGAAGGTTATTCTGGTGTTATCTGCCGAGACTCAACCGTTTCATCCAGAATGTGGATTGTTTTATCGTAAATTTCACTACCTTTGGTGTTTGTAGTGGAAAGCTATTACTGAATGTTTCTCACCATTATTCGAATTTTCTGTCCGTAAAGAAGTTTCACCCAAGGAATATGATGCGAAGGGTGTCAGCTTCAACTCGACTGCAATAAGAAAAAGTGTTGTACTCAAGACTGAGCTTTGTGTTAGCCTATTCTCAAATGTGACTATCAGACCATGGGGTTGGAAATTCACCTCACAAGTACAATCAAAAGTTGTCCATAATGATCAGCATGTTACCGTCTTCTCTTCCTTTCTTTAGGATTTTGATGGCGTCATAAACATTTTATTATATCGACGAACACAGCAATTACTTTCTGCTTGTTTGCGAATGCGTCAAGTTTTTTAGTGTGTAATTGCACTGGGTTATCGGTAGTTGATCGACATTTCCTGAAGCCGCTTGGGTTTTCCGTGACCAGCTTGTTTGTTTTCAGGAAGTGGCATAATCGTCTATTCATAAACTTTTCCTCATTGCTATTTGCAAATTGGGTTTTTTATTTACAGGCTACAATTTTTTTTATATGTTGGGGTAACTGAATTTTCGAATGAATAAATATGTATCAAAGCGAGATTTGATTTATTGATAATTGAAGCGGATTGTGGAATTCGGTCAGGTCAGGGCACTACTACTCTACTGATCTGAAAATTGTATGCATGAGATCTTTTTTGACCGTAACCATAGATATTTGAAATCAATTTCATTGCAACACTCATTATTAAGCCTGCATTTTCTTTTATTTTTTTTGTTTCGGAATTATCAATGAACCAACAAGTCCGTTCTCATGTTTCATCTTCAAGTTTTTTGTTTATTGAATGGGTTGTAAATGAATCCAAAGAAACCAGGAAATTGCCGATTCTAGCGTTAAACCCAATCAAGTTCGGTTCGTGTGCTTTCCACCTCGTTTCAGCAAATATTGTTCTTTTAATTTTTCAGAATTTCAAAATTCACTGGGCTTACTTTCATAATTTACAAAATATCCGTCATATGATACAAAAAATTCGAAAATTCCAATGCGATTATTGAACTATCTGTCAACTACAAAAAAACGACAATGAAAGCTCAAGCTCGGCATTGTCGACGTTTGTCACTGTCGCAGGGTCAAGTAACGCTTTGCTCTAATGCTACTTTGGTACTTTTACTGTCACACCGTCGCGACGTCACTGTTGCCCGGGTCGGAAGTCCACCGTTAACAACGTAACATAATGCTTTTTTCTGGATAATCTTCGAGTGAAATTTTTTCATCATTTCTTATTATCTGAATTTCGAAACTACAAAAAAAAAATAGATTTTTCATATATATTTTTATAGAATTTGTTGGATGATTTCTTCTATATCTTCATTAGTTTCTGAAATATTCAGATATTCAATGATTTTTTCACATAAACATCCACTGATGAGACTTCTTTTTTTAATTAAATCTACTCATCATGGAAACTTCAACCTAGTGTTTTCGGAGACTATGGTATAATTTGAAAAATATGAGAATTGACTTTTTTCTGTAACTACGTATTCAGCAAAGATACATACGATTTTTTTAATTCGAAGAGTTCCATTTTTCATTCGAATAAGTCGCTCTTTCACCTTCTTTTCCGCCCTTATCCATACTTATTTTTTGCACAATCATCACTGACCTCGAAAAGAGAATATAATGATCACTAGAAAAATCACATATAGTTTTCTGTATGACGTTTTATTTAAGTATCTATTGATTATAAATAATTGTCTATCACTTGAATAAAATTGTAAATGTCTATGAGCATTTTACGAATGATGAGTATTTAATGAACAATCTCACAAAAAATTCATGATATTGAGAAATTCCTTTACGAGGAAATGGATGATTTTTTTCAAATCAATGTATAACAAAGATTATAAGAGTGAAAAGCTAGGAAACGGTCAAATAACAGTCATTTTAAAAATTGACCTTAGATGGCGGTGAAATCATGCTTACTGAAACTTAATTTTTTCAAGGAAATAACCTGGAATATTAAATCTAGCTCTACAAATCAAAAGTATTGAATGGAAAATTTCTACACTAGTTAGGAATCAAACTCGGACCTCGCGGTCCCAGGTACACCACCCTAACTGCTGAGCTACACTACGTGTTTTACAATAACCTTTATTTAGCATATTAATATCTGACGCATTAAGATACTTGCTAGAGGAAGTCGAAATGACAGGGAGCCACTGACGTAATTGAAGTCGTTACGTTTCCAATCTTTCTTTCCCTTAATATTTGAGGATAACTTTCTCAGATCTCATAAATGTCTGAAAAGTTGATTTTCACTGTTTCATCAACAACACTTCGAAAATATATGAATATTTATGTGTGACTCTCCAGTATACCATGAATGATGGTGGCAGAAGGAATATGAGAACTCCAAATTCGACTAATCACCCAATCATCATTATCCTTCATTTTGACTTTGATCATAGTGCAAGATTTATTCTCTGAGCATTCGGAACTCTATTTCTGATGGATTATTCCTACTTTTTGTAAACCCATACAATTGACTATACCACGTATATATTTCTACCTAATGGTCCTTTCATGTAGGTACTTTGAACTTGCCCCATTGTTGCACTTTTCCATCACAAGGAACGAAATAATGAAGAATTGACGACAAATTACTTCATTCGATGAATAATCTATACCAGCAAATGATCACGAACAACTGAACATGCTGCATTTCCCATGCTCTCAAAGCGAAATGAGGGTAATTCGAGGAGAAATAGAATGAATGTACTCGATCAGATATTATCAGTTGGACTATCCGTCTACTTTTACTCCTCGATTTATATCCTTGTTTTTCTTGATGAAGTTGGACATTAATGGACCATTATACTATCAGTCGAATGTTCTGTAGTAAACATAGAAAATCGGATATTCCGTTGTTTTGTATAAAACAATCATTTGTAACGTTAGAGAAGATATTGTTTTTTTTAATTTCTATTTCGATTCTTGCCTTGCTCTGGACCGATATAATATCTTAAATCATCTAGGTTAGGTAATCCCGAGGGCAATCTCTTCTTTTCAACACGATGTACCTAATTGTGTAGGTCAGATGAGAACAGTATTTTGTTAATTTTGAAAAACTACAGAACTGTCATCTCGTTTCCTTTCATGATTGGTCTTCATGGATATCAAAATTCACAGAAAAAAAGTCTGTGATGGTTTCTAGAATTCCGACATTTTGAGGAAAGAAAATTAAATGAAAATGATTGAAGATTTCATCTATTGGGAAACGCGATTAATTCATGGCCCATATCCATTTCCCTGAAAGATCTTTCTTTCGAGATCAAATTTATTTCGAATGCATTAGTGGATTAAGTCGTTCAAACAATATTTGGCTGAAAGCCAAATAAACAACTCTTCTCTCGTATGGAATTTTTTCGTAAGAATTCCTCACATAATGATTATAATTATTCATTTATCGTGAGAGACATTGTAGAATGTATAGGACATGTCAGAACAAGTTACTTAAACTGAAAAAAGTCATTCAAGTTGTCCTTTAAACTGTGAAAACAGTTTTTTGGCCTAAGTGTTTTTTCTTCTTCAAGAACTACTAACATGCATTGATTTAATCTCATTCGGATATTTATTGTACAACTTCATACACTGGTACATGAGTGACTACTCAAATTTACTTGTATTGTGAAAGGGTACCGATAAAATGTCCTTATTTCTGGTAAAACAATTATGGAAAGAAGACAATCTGGAGAATTTCTACACATTATCCTTGAAAAAAAAAAGAGTTTCATGAAAAAAATACTGGTAATACTACTATTTTCTGTTCCATAAACAATGGTTCATACGATGAATTGTTGTTTGTAGCAAATATCATTAGCGGAATGA
Organism: Hippodamia convergens; assembly: GCA_038502775.1. Taxonomy (NCBI): domain Eukaryota; kingdom Metazoa; phylum Arthropoda; class Insecta; order Coleoptera; family Coccinellidae; genus Hippodamia; species Hippodamia convergens. The sequence goes on along the minus strand of CM076608.1, from coordinate 35,005,104 downwards.
GTTTTTGTGCAACAAAAATATTTTTTGTAGCTTAGGAGAAACACCCTGGATCTCGATGTTGTATGACAAATGACTGTGGAGCATACTATAGTAATCAACTAATTAACTATAATTCATCGAGTAGGAGGAAACTTCTAAGTCTACTGATAGAGCAGGAAGTCGAGTTTTTTTTCTCAGATGTTCGATATGATCAGTCCATCTCAACCCTTAACTGGCATGGCAGGGTCAGAATTGACCCTACTCGAATCATTTTGCACAATAGCCAGATACGGAATAATTTAGCTATTCTCCTAGTATATTGATGTGACTAATATACGCTACAAATTTTTTTGTTAGCGTCTGTCATAAAACCCTGCCATACCACTAACGTCAGAAAGTTAGCGGAATCTGCCGAAGATTTTGTTAGACTCCAAAAAGAAGTTTGGTGTCTTTATGTCCAAAAAACGATGATAAACATTTCAATTCATGTGCTTTTCCTGGTTTCGTTTTTTCATATTTAACTAGCATATACTTTTTAAGGAAGTCATACCAAAGCGTCATTTGATATGAAATTCATCATTTCTGTTATTGTTTTTTCTCAAAGATATAAATTAGGATTTCGCCACAGTTTCTGAAAAATTTATTATTCGGTCATTCAATATGTTTGAATTACAATAAATTCAGTTTTACTGTGTAGTTTGATTATCACAGAGAATTTTTTGATGAAGAATAAACTAAATTTCTTTGAACTTGATAGAAAAAATACACAGGCTCAAAATTGACCCTACCATACCCTCAACGAAAATTCAAAGCACTATACCAGTTAAGGGTTGATTTGATTTCAAGCACCAGGCCTAAAAATGTAGTTGACTCTCTGGAGTCAAGAAAAGAAAGTTGAGACTTAGAGAAGGGATTTGCCTCTGATGAATTCTGTGTTTTCGACATTTAAAATGAGTCAGTTTGCGAAACACCAAGATTTGAAATTCTCTACTAGAAGGTTACAAGGGCTAACAAGGTCACCTACACTCTTAGCATTTACTATAAAGGAAGTATCGTCAACAAATAAATTATAAGGGATTTAGGTGTATTTTTGAATAGGGGAAAAAATCATTCGCAACTCTCTAAAGCCAGATATGATTGCGATTTCATTTTTCAAATTATCTGTTTAATGAAAACAAATTAAAATCGTGGTATTTCGAATTCTTTCAGATAATATCTGGGAAAATCATATATTGTTTACTTGATTTCTTCATCGCATTCATTTCCCAAAGTAGCTACTTTTTTGTAGTATGATCACCATTTAATTAAATTTTTTGACCAAGGGCCTTCTTTGGTGAATTATTTACTAAGTTTCATGAGCGCTTGAAGCCGAGTACAAAAAATGTTTTGCAGACAACCCTATATCAACTTGCATACAATCAAATAGGGCTAATGCTCATATAATATTTTTTTTTATTATATTCTTTTTGAATTATCACAAGTAATTTCCAACGATACAGCTGTTTGAACCTGGCTACCCATTTATTCATCCAAGTTGAATAATAGTCAACCTTATGCCTGCACATTGTACATATTTCATACTGCGACTCCAGTATAATTTTTTTTTTCATCTTGATGTTACGAAATTTCATTGAAAATAATTTCTCAAGAAGCAATTGAACATATTCTGTCCATGATTTTTTTAGACAACCTTGTTATTATATTCTCCCATATGAGAAATTTCTTAAAAAATAGGTTTCATTCTTTTATCAGAAGTTCGACTGAGTTTCGGATTTCCTATTATCAGAAGGTCTCATGACTGTCGAATTCAGTAGTCATATAAAATTCTAATCTTTCAGCAAATAGGGTAGCCATGATACCTTGTTTAATGAAAGATTCATATTTTAATGCCCCATTAAATTTTTATGTGTGTTCCTGAAACTTATCTCATATGACCCACATATAGATCAATTTTGTCACAATGCAGCTACAGGAGAGCTATCAGAATGAAATCGCAGTATTTTTTTGTGTTCTGATAAACCAGCAATATTGCGGCCGTCCATCTGCCAGAAGCAACCCAATTTTATTTCAGTCCAATTATTGCACGGATGAATCGCTTAAACCCAGACAATCCAATGGGATTCATAATCGAATTCCTGGACTGTCTCCGAATAGCCACATTAGTAATCAAAATAGAATCAAACTTTGCATGTTCGATGTCAGTTAGAGGTCGTCAATTAATCGAAAAGCCCGGCTGCGAGGTGAGTGAATGAGGTGGACTGGGATGGATCTCCAATATTATTGGAAATTCCATTAGAAGATTTCAGTTTATTTGACGAATGCATGATTTCTGAAAAATGGTTAGAATTCTTTTGAATCAATGTCTCACGGTATTTGATAACCTAGCAGGATATTTGTAGAGTGAACAATTTTTCACGGTCAGAAATTTGTTAGCCTCAGAGTAACATTACCGAAAATATGTCCAGACAATAAACCGTTTTCAGGAAAAGATACCTCCAAGAATTTTTTTTCAAGAAATTTTTCGAAGAGCATAGAAAATTTTAAAGGGTCTTGAACGAGGGGTAAATATCTGCCCAAAATGTTGTACACCATAATTCCTTTTTTGCAAATAAATCCCAATAATTCCTAATAATTTCAAATAATTCCCAAATAATTCCAATAATTCCCAAATAATTCCAATAATTCCCAAATAATTCCAATAATTCCCAAATAATTCCAATAATTGCCAAATAATTCCAAATAATTCCAAATAATTCCGAATAATTCCCAATATTTCCAATTTAAATCCCATAAATCCCAATAATCTCGAATAAATCCTCAAGTAATTCCCAATAATTCCGAATAAATTCCCTTGAATGAGAAAAAATTTCCGTAAATCCTATATAGATTCACCTATGGGTTTTTGTTTTTGATGAACACTTTGCAAATGATTTGACGGCACAGATGCGAGTGAAGGGGCAGTAATAGGATGCATTTAAAGGTTTTTAAACTTTTTTTTTGGCATATAAAAAACTATTTTTTGTGAAAAGGGCAAGTAAATAATGAAACATCTCGTGAAACATTTACTATTGACTCATACCATGTCAATAGTTCTGTTTTTTATTTCTGTAGGCAATGTTGATCTGACCTAAGACATCTTCTGTAATATTGAAAATATTTGACCTATTCTCCTTCATAGATATAGGTCCGAAAAATATGTATCCAGTTTCAACTTTGGATAAATCTTCTTTGGCAGGCCATTTGAATTCATTTTTTTTTTCGTTTGTTTTGTCTCAAAAATTTAATCTCAACCATCGAATTATCGGCAGTACCTTCAACATGTTTTAAGAGTTTTCCAACAAAGCATCCTTCATCATAAAACACTGCATAGTAGTTATTAATATCTAATGCAATGGTCAACGCTGATGGTGAACTAGAATGTTCTAGAGTTTCTCCCTGATATTCGCTTTCATTAATATTGACTCGCATATCATTTTCCGAGTCAGAGAGAGTTTCGGTCTCTGGACTATCGCCATATTTTATGATGTCATCATCTTCTGAACTGTCTGTGCTCTCTCTCGAGATACCTCTCTTACCTCTCTTTGACCTCCCCTTTCTATTAGTCACTTTGGGGTCTGATGAATATTTGTTGTCCACTTCTATTAGTGCTGAGTCTAGTGCCTTAGTATTCTGTGGTCTTCCCTCGGGTCTTCCTATACTTTTCACGACGAAACGTTGTAGTCTATCTGTACTATCCCTATTTTTAGTTTCCTCCATCAACCAACAAAGCGAAGACTTTCTAACAATTTTCGACTTATTTCCAAGAGTGACTCGAACATATGGACCGTCTTCAATTGTCTCATCCAACAATTTGTGATCATAACTTCGTAAAATCAAGTTATCCATTACTCCGACATTTGACATATTACATAAATCATCAAACAGATGACTATTTGGATTGTTCAAGTCATCGTCGTTTATTCCTTCATCTTCTATCGGTAGAAAAGTAAAATGTTGAAGCCTCTGTTGAAAATCATTTGTTGAAACACTTGCTGAACCGAGGGATGAACTTTCACTACTGTCGATAATATTGTCGTCTATCCGCATATCCTCTTCATCTTCTAGACTTTTATCCTCTCTTACGAGGTCCTTCAATGGTAGAATTGCAGCATAATTCAAGCTGTTTTCTTCTACAGACATGCCAAGTCCTTGCGTATGCCCTAACGCATCAAATCGTGCACGCTCTACAGCATTGGCTATCATACTATCCGTATATTGTTTCAAATCTACCTGAGAATTCGTATCAACATTCATTTTTTCTTGCCTTTTACGTTCTCTTGGAAATATAATGACATTGTTCAGATCGTTTAGAATATTATTAACCGTCTTAATTCTGTCTAGACGCCTCAGAATATCTCTAACGTTGAAGCTGACAACAGTCGAATATGTGGAGGTCATGGATCTCATGGTTCTAAACGTCTGTTCACATTTCTGATTTTCAAAAAGAACAGGCAAGAACATGTCGCTCGACAAGGATGGATTATCACGGATGTTCATTACAATATTAATTAAAGAATGCGCATTCAACTCGATGCAGGCATAGCAGTTCGATGAAATGAAATGCTCTCCGATTTTATGTTTGTTTGATATAAGCCACTGGCGCCAAATTCTCAGAAAGAAGACGCAGTACCAAATCGAATAAATTCGACGAGTAACATCTATTTTCGAATCGAGAAATGAATCAATAATCAACCGAATCAATTTCAAAAAAGCAACAACGCCTTGATTTTGTGGGGCCTTCTCTAACAAATTGATAACATTATTCGAACATAATTTCTCTGCGGCTTTGAAATTCATCTTGTCCACCAATTTCAAATCCGATTTTGTTAATAAATGTTTGTCTTTGGAGTGGTCTGCAATCATTTGTTCGAGTTGTTTGGCAGTTGCATAAAAATCACCAATCCTCAACTTGATTTTATCATTAAGCAGTCTAGTACGTAGCTTGGTAGCTATATGTACTGTATCTTGAATATACGAAGCGCAGTCTTCTGAAGAGTAGTCTGCTCGAAACCATCCCCATTCAGGTCGTGGCGAATCTGTAGAGGAAGATAATTGAGCACCTTGCCTCATTGCTTTCAGAAGACGTGTATCGCCATCAGATCCAAAACCCAATACAATAACACCTCGCTCCTTCAAATTCAATTTTATTCAGGGTGAGTCGGGAGGAACGGACCAAACTTCAGGTGTGTATTCTATAGCTCGAAATAATATAAAAAAACTCATATGTTGTTATCCGATTTTCATTTGTTCTCAAACTACAGAGTCATTATAAAAAACAACTTTTTCTATATTTGAATAGTTTCATTTATAGCATTATTTTAATAAATGCACGAAAATCCCGCCATTAATCTCGAAACACATTCGTCTGCGAAGGTGTCTCGATGCTTTTTTGATTGATTCGTGATTTTCTTTAAAAAGAAATGCCGTATTTCTAATGCGTCGAATTAGAGCATCCCGAGTGTCAACTTTAACTTTGTATACTTCGTTCTTGAAGTAGCCTCACAAACAATAGTTCAATGGTGTGAGGTTTGGAGATCTTGGAGGCCAACTAATACGACCACAGCGACCAATACATAGTCCGAGAAACTCTTGATCTGAATATTGGTTGACCTTATTTAAATATTCTAATTACCCTATAGTTTGAAAACAAATGAGAATCGGATAACAACATATGAGTTTTTTGGAATTATTTCGACCTGCAGAATACACACCTGAAGTTTGGTCCGTTCCTCCCGACTCACCCTGTATATTGCCACCTTTTCGTAACATCGGCGGCTGTGAATCTGTTATCTGTGCCGAAGATGGCAAGACAATAACCTGGCGCTGCTGGTGATATAGGTTGGGCCATAATTACATAGGCATAATTCGATCTTACTCCGTTCTTGAAATGGTCCTGTATTGCTTTTGCAGATGTTGCTAAAAATGAACAAAATACTTGGCAAAATATAACTTACCTGAGGTTTCACTTCCGAAGAAACTTTCGGTATCAGTTTCAAACTCACTTATAGTTCACTGTGAATCTCTAAAGCGAAAACGGAATAATCAGTACCGAAGACATGCGTAGTCAAATCATGCGTAGTCGAGTGCGTAGTCGAAACTAAAGGGTTGCCAACTTTCTTCTTCTTCCTTCTTTGAATAAAAATGGCCCCCGATATGGCCTAATTACCCATGTGTTTAATACTTCTATATTGCTAGTTGGGGTCTAGAAAAGACCTCGCAAAAGGAAGACAACACCACGGTGCATACATAAATACTTCTTTCTGTCTCCCTCGTTTAGACCGAGGATTAGACTTATAATTTCATGCGCATAGTCGGAAGTAGAGCATTTCACAGGTGTTGAGTCATATACTATGGACAATTTATAAAAGAAAAGATGAAGGAAAAGAAATCATATTTTCTTTGTGACAATATTGTTTATTATTTCGGATTCTAAACTAGTAAAAGGATTGTTTTAACCACAGTTTTAACCATAGAATATACCATTACGTATATGTCTTTGTATATGTTCTGTTGTCTAAGTTCGGAAAGGTTATTCCGATTTCTTTCATATATTGACTTGAACATTCAATAAATGAAGAATCAATTAAACAAACATTTTCGTTTGGTCCATTTAAACCGGTCAGAGCGCTCGAAAATCGTGTTTATTTGCGAAGTGAACGAAGCTAATTGGTCGAGATTCCCGCACGTGGTATCTAGCACGTGGTAGCGGTTGTTTCTGCACAGAACATGATAGTTCAAATGCTTGGTAAATCCTCGATAAATCCTTGGTAATTCCCAATAATTCTTGATAATTACCTTATAATTCCCAATAATTCCCAATAATTCCTAATAATTCCTAATAATTCCTAATAATTTCTAATAATTCCTAATAATTCCTAATAATTCCTAATAATTCCTAATAATTTCTAATAATTCCTAATAATTCCTAATAATTCCCAATAAATCCTCCAGACTGTACACCATAAATCCTCAGATATTTACCCCTCGGTCTTGAATTTAATTCATCTCATGAATATAATGTTTCTTGAAATATCTGAAGGAATTTTTCAACTTACTACGATGAAAAGCTTCATATTCAGGTGTCCAAATGTACCCCAAATTTCGATGGTTAGCGTTTCCTATCACAACGGTATCAATGAGATAGTTTTTCGTCCCTAGAAACCTACAGAATTCATCTGAATATTTTACTTGACCCACTAACCATTCATTCATGACTTAAAGCGTGTACATAATTATTACCATATTCACAAAAAAAAAATATCGATAACATCAAAATTGTAAATAATGGTAAACAATATTAAGAAAAAAGAGTATTGATGTTGTGGATATTATTTTATCTCCTAGTTTCACAAACGTCCATTTAAATTTAATGATTCCTCAAAACTCTGATAGTCTATTGAACCATGCTTTCACGGCTACCGTTTATGGAATATTATGTTTAATTGTGGATCACGAGTTTAATGAATAGATCCATTTCAATGAGAGCTCGTCAAACTTACAATCTTATAAACTTTGTTATAATAATTTTATTCAAGAATTTTCCTCATTATGAGGAAAATCATAAGAGAAATCGTTTTTCCGGACTCACGTTAACTATGTTCAACATTAGTATTTTTGACTCGAAATAAACATGACATTCTTTGAGAGCGAAAAAACCATTAAAGGTGCTCCACAACCGGTGTATATTACAAGAGAAATTTGACGCTAACAAAGTTGCGACGCTGTAAATGGGAAACGGTTTCTTGGCCACGAAATCTCTCCAGGTAGATTTTTTAGGTTTGTTTTGGGACGCACAACACAGTGGTCAGATCTCGATGATCTAGCACCTACTTTATCTTCTGAATCAAAATGAAATTTCTGAACACTGCAAGTTTTCATTCTACTGGGTGATTTTAAATTTTGGACGTTCATTAGAATTGGCTATATATTCCGCAAGAATTGAAACTACGCTCTCAAAATAAAAAAATCTCTATCGAAATTTATTTATCGGTTTAGATTTCGGGGAAATTAAAATTTTTTTTTCGAATAGAAATCATAGTGCGCTATGATATTTTTCATTAGATTTTTCTCAGACAACCTCAAAAATAAAAATTCAACATGAGAGGAGATCCACATTTTTAGTGTTATGTGTAATGAAGTCAGGACAAGCATTAGGTAGGTGTCGCTTTTAGTATATATCACTAGGAAGGTACCTGCTACTAGCATCCTCGCTTCAGAGCTGGGGAATTCAATCATGTTGCTCTGATGAAGGGTAACAACTCAGAAACCAGCCTGTAGCTATTCTCTGTTAGATGACGGCACTTTCTCAGTGGTTTACTCTCAGTCTTGAACTCTGACAATCTACACTCACAGTTCGGAATAGTATATTCTGAAATAAGTTGCAAAATGTGCTTCTATTTCAACACGAATGAAACGCAGGACTGAGTATGTTGAATCTTGTCAGTGGTGTCAACCACAAAACAAAAAATAGAACTCAATATAATGCTGTAATGATTTCAGTTTAGCACTACTTTTAGAACTCTAATGAAATCATTATGAAACAAAGAAATTAATATAATATATATATATTTTTTTGAATAAGAGAGCTAAAATAATACAATAAATGTTGAAACAAAAAGAACCTAAGCTGAGGTAAAAAAAGGAACGGAGTACCACAACATTCTTCGTATGATACTATAGTATCATACGATACTTTCATCACCAGTATCATACGATACTTTCATCACCAGTATCATACGATACTATAGAGCCAGGGGAAAAAACCTCAGCCGAAAAAACCTGTCTCCCCGTTAAAAAAATAAAATAAAATTGTTGTATCTGAATATTTTATATAGAAGGACATCACGATCAATGGAACGGCTCTTCGGAGGAAGGATTTCCAAACACAAACTCCAACCTGAAAATAAAAAAAGACAGAACAGCAAGAGAATTCAATTTATACTTCATCAAATTGATCTGAAATTTTCAACCCATTGCAAAAATGAGTTTGATATATTGTGTATGGCTCTAATGCCATCTTGGAATTTATAAATCGAACAATTATTAATTAGGTGTTCAACTGTTTCCTCTGATTCACCGAATTCCACTTGAAAAGCATGCTGTTGGTACGACCATGACCTGTTCTTATTCGATTAATAAGGGACCATATTCTCCTGGGAAGGTTAAAACAAGGAACTTTATTCGATGGATCAGATATTAGATCTTTATGTGATAAAGAACATACATCCCATTCGGATTTCCAGATTTCGTTGTAGCTGAAGTTCGAATTCAAAAAGTTATTCGAGATTTACGAGATTTCAGTCTTGGAATTCTATTTTCTGGAACGTAGGAAAGTATCGGAAAAGAATCCGGAAATGAATTGAATTTATTCCAAGAATTCCAAGTTGCAGACTGTCTTCGAATATGGGGAGGAACTATATTCGATAGCACTGGTAGCCATTGGATAGGTGTAGATCGGATGGTTCCAGTAATTATTCTCATTGAAAAATTGAGCTGTGCATCGATTTTCTGAACATGAACACTTTTGAGCCAAACAGGGCAACAATATTCAGCGGTGGAAAAAACCAGGGCAAGGGCTGCTGTGCGAAGTGTAATATAATATATATATATATATATATAGTATAATATAGAGATCAATATAACGAGAACATTCAACAACTTTACATTTTATCAGCCTGCAAATACTATAATCTATTGCCATTAGATATAAAACAAGTAAGTTACAAAAATAAATTCAATGAAAAATGCAGACAGTATATTTCTGAGAATTCCAGCATGTATAAGAATATTGTGTGAATTGTTTGGATCTTGTTACATTTTTTATATCTCATAATTAAGAACACTTTTTTTCAACGTTTCTATAATAAGGCTGTTTAACTATTTGTTAAATAGGTGATGTCAGTGTGATATATATTTTTTTTTCTCAGCACATACAGATATTTATCTAGGTGATGTGATGTGGCCCATTTAAATAATTGATAGATATATTACAGAATGCTGTATCCTATTGATTTAAGTTCTGTAGCATTATTAAATAAAAAAAATTATTCAAATAACAATAATTGCATTTGAATAAAGCTTTTGTGTTTGGTTTTCAATTAAAAAAAAAGAGACATCTGTGACATACAAGCCTGCAACAGCTGTCTACGGTTCTTTTTCATCTTAGAACGTTGTGTCCATTGAATTTTTTTCAAAGAAATTAATTTTCCTAATAGTGGCAGTATCTATGTCTATGACAACATAATAAAATTTCAGTTCAATCGGCCAATTGACAATTTTGTTCTGCCTTCGTACCTACCATTGACAATCGCCTCAATTTCAAGTACAAATAAAATATCTTCCGTTAATTTATTCACCTGTTTCCAATAATTGATTCGAGTAATTAGCGAAATTCTTTGGTAACTCAGGTACGTCGATCTTTTTCCATTTAAGCTCGATTTGAGATGAGCTAGTAGTCCTTTTACTCAATAGCATCACCAGCCACAGTATATTGCATGAATCCTCGTTCAATGTTAGTTGGTTCGGTTATATCAACCCTCTGGACACTGGGATAATCTTGTGGGACAAGCTAGTGTTATATTGTTTTGGCACCACAGATTATATCGGCTGTTGATTTATACCTATCGAATTATTCGAAAGCAGGAGATCGAACAGTTTCACGTGATTTCATACACAAGCTGTCTGCAATAACTGGATGGACTGAAGAACTGAATGAGAACAACCCAAATCAAATATCAGTATATCAAATTTATTGAATTAATTATATAAATACATCAGCGTTTCTTGTGAAATTTTGATTAGATATAACCGTGAAACTGTGTGAAACTGAGATATTTATGCACGGTTCTGTTCTAAGGGATGTAAAAGAATGAACGCATTTACCATAGAATGAAGGACGTCGAAGAAAAAAAAATTTCTGACAAACTTTATACTCATATGTTTTGCAAGCTGATACTTCCAATTAATTCATTTTTATGTCTGATTCATAGAGGGCGCCAGTTAGTAGATTCATTCAGCAAATTTTTAATCGAACTCAAACATAATCATTTTCACGTCGAAAAGGTACTCTTGATGAACCTTGATACTGGTACCGGTTTCAGAATATTTGATTAGAAAATTATGTTTATCAGTAGTATTAGTAGTATATTTTAATAGAAATTGAACAATTTTTCGGTTCAAAAGGTTAATATGTGAAATACTCGAGTTGAAAGACCTGAGTTACAAAAGCAGAATATGATAAGGAAAATTGTAAACTCGATATGGATCCGTGAAAGAAAATTTTTATTGTTTTTGCAATGACAGTAGAAAATGTTTGGAGTGTTTAGCATGAGCTTTTTGCCCTTTTCAGTTTTTTTTAACTCTCTCGGATCAGATTTGTTAACAAACTAATAAATGTGAAATAATGTCACCGATATCTTGTGTACATGCCTCAAATAAATGAATGAATAAGAAAATTCTCGAATCTATTTTATGTCCAGACTTATTTTTAAGAGTAAACAGGGTGCCCAAAAATAACGTTACTCGTCAATAATTTTTGTACGAACAATAATTGAGCGGAAATCTCGCAACCGTCGATTTTTAATTCAGCATTATTGAAAAGTTACGTTAATAGTTATAGAAAGATAATTGATGAGATGAATAATGTCAGAAATAGTGATGAACTTAATTTCATACCATCGTTAATATAGTTATACAGGGTGTTTCCTAAACATGCGGCAAAAATTCAGGGAGCTGTTACTTGGACTATTCTGAGAATATTTTGTCCTTTGATGTTTTTGGAAAAACCTCTTTGTTTCGAAGATACAGGGCGAACAACATTTTTCATATTTTTAAAATTGATAATAGTATAAATGAAAATGCGTACCGCACTGTGTTTACTAAGTAGGTACAATTTATTTTTAAATGTGTTTGACAACTATAAAAAACGGCCAGTTTTTTGACTTAAAATTGATAAGTTCAGATGGTAAAGGAATACAGATTAACAGATTAAATCGGATCATTGCTGGGTGTAACTTAATAAGAAATGATCCTGGTGTTTTTGAAAGGGTTCGGCAGTCAATGAGGAGAAGATTGGATGCTTGTATGCTGGCTGGAGGTGGTCATTTTCAACAGTTTTTGTAGGTTAAGTTAAATTTTCATGTAATTTTTCATAATAAAATGTTATTATCTAAAATTTTGTTTGCCCTGTATCTTCGAAACAAAGAGGTTTTTCAAAAATCATCAAAGGACAAAATATTCTTAGAATAGTCCAAGGAACAGCCCCCTGAATTTTTGCTGCATGTTTAGGAAACACCCTGTATATGTGTGTATATCGGGTCTTGCTAAAATGATTACATTGCAGTGTTCTGCATTGTGTTTTCATTGTCGCATGCTCGAAGTTGACCTATCACAACAACCGTTCAATTTCAGTTATAACCACTTTTTAATCAAGGGCGTCGCTAGAAATTTTTTCTGGGGGGGGTAAAAAAACTTAGAATAGAGTATATTGTCATGATATGTTGTTTTTAATAGTACTAAAGATAATGTGTTCAAAAGAAGAAGTAAGAAATAAAGAAATTAACTGCTAATAAAAATTTCAAATTTTTTCAAACCGAGATTCAATCCATTGCAAAAAAAAATCACGTATGATTGATTCGGGAATTATGAAGTCTTAATAACTGAACCGTATAAAATAATGATAAATGCATAAATTTGAAGAAAAAACTCAAGATGAGAATTTTGAAAATTCAAAAAAGGACTACACACATGAAAAAATTCAATATGATTAGGAGTTCGAAATGTTGTTCGTTTTCACGATTGACAAGTAATAGTCTATCCTTTTTTTCTGGAGAATCCATAAGTCAGCTATGAGTTCAATAAAGTCTGTGTGAGGTGAATCAACTTGTGTAAAATGAACTTCGTCTTTAATTAAGGTATGATCAAATAGTGTAATTCAAGGGATTAAAATCGCATGACCGAGGAGGCCAATGAATCGGACTATCTGCACCTCTACCTATTCATCGATTCGGGAACTACGACAGCTATAAAAACGCGGTGGAGCTAACTCATAATAATAATTATTATTATCTTCATTAACACTTTATATTAGCAACCATTCATTACTTTATAATTCTCAAATCAAAATATTCCGAAAACGGTACACAGTATCGAATTCCACGAGATTATCTCTTTGATGCAAAATTAAATGATTGTCAAGTTCACATGAAATTTTCCTGATAAATCCACTTTCACAATAATTTTGCCAAATACTTGATTTTTTTATGTTCTGAGCATTTTTAAAAGTTGTGTGATTTTTTGTTTAATTAACCCTGCAGTAGTAGCGTGCGGACTCTCACTCAGTGCCTCTAATTATCAAATGATTTTTCTAAATCTCGGCAGATAAAGTATCCTCATATTTCGATGAGATCCGTGGCCAGTGTCAATTCAACAGATATCAGATGAGCAATTATGTTGTTCGAATCTGCAATATAAAAAGGGGTATGCATTTGAAATTCATCCAAGTTGAGCCTCATATTTTGTACTCTCAAATCTGATTCTGAGAACGGCACACAGTATCGAGTTTCATCAACAGTGCATTTCTGGTGTGAAATTATATCATGTTCAAGTTTACTTGGAATTTTGCTCAAAGAATCTTATACATATTAAAAAATTTAAAAAGTAATAGTACCCTATATGAGAGTCAGATAAAACGAAAAATTCATCTGATATATCATCTTCCAGAACATATTCATATAAAATCTTATTAAAATGTTGCCAGTGGTATCGAGAAAAAATGTAAAAAATATGTATTTTTTTTTCAGCGCCCTTTATCCTGAAAAAGGATGTTGTCACGAATTCTTCTTACTGAACAAACCCTTATTGTTTTTCAGTTTTCTTTCTATCCTAGAGATGAAAACATCAATTTTTGAAACACCCTATACTTTTTTCCTGCGTATAAAGGATAATAAATTCAATAGAACGTCACCACCGAATTGCGAACATTGCAACACCACCTTAACAACTCACCATTTTTTCACATGTGAAAGCCTCAAACTTATAAGAGAACAACAAGGGATCCCTCACGATATCAAAGACGCACTCAAGGACACCGATGCAAACATAAAAAACCTAAAAATGATTAAAATGTACCACAGGATCTAGGACACACACGAGAAGCGGCAAATGATCAAGCAGTCGAAGCCGCAAGAATAAACAAAAAAAAGGATAATAAGGGATAATGAATCTTAGATATTCTAGAGAATAAAGCAGTGATGAGATCTGACTCCCACGTTGTTTTTTTTTTTCTGTAGACGTAAGAGTGGAATTAGGGCTAGCCACGTTCGATTACAGATGATCCCCGACTAATGCTGCTCCTGTCACTTCGCAGGAAAATGGATAAAAGGGATGAGGTATGGCCGAAAGTAAAAGGTGAAACCTTTCCGCAAGGGCGACAGGCCGGGATTATGGGAGAACACGAGATTTCGCAGATCACTTTAATTGCAACGGAAGGTGTACATCCGGTAACTCTTTGTGTCTGCGCTGACTGGAATAGAAATGAATCACATGAGATGGGGTCTACTCGCAAGTGTGAAATATCCGAACCTTCCATGACAGAATCATATCACGAGGGAATGGCTGGCCTTCCATCAACATTGTCTCGCGAAACGAGCAGCAACATATTTCTGCGAAATGAGAAAATGTCGGCAATCAACAGATGATGACGTTTAATTCAGAAACTTGGCGAATTTAAGCTGTTGAGTTCCACCCTTCCGGCTTTGTCCTTTTCACTTTTGCGATTTCATGTTGCGATTTAATTTTCATTTGACAGGATGAAATGTTACAATTTTTATTCCTGGAAAATGCCAGCAGTCTAATGAAAGCACCGCTTTTCGGAAATTCTGATATTTCATAGCCGCCTTTTAATTGTATTTCGCTAACGAAAAGATTGGACATTCTATCGAATATGATACGTCCAAATGAATTTAAAACATATCGAGGATAATTTTATTCAGTTAAGAGCAGTTTCATTGCATTTAATAATTTGAGATTATCATAGTGTGCAATGTTTGATTGACTTTCAGCCAAGAGATAATCAAACACGAGATGTCCTTAGTGATGAATAAATACGACTGTTTCAGTCACACGGAAAATAATTCGAATCATCAACATTTATAAGAAAAAATTACCTACCTATGTATTACACGGATCACAAGGTTTAAGGCCGAAAAGTCTTGTTCAGAATTTACCAAACATATTATCTCATAAGCCTTTCTTCAACTTTCCACACATGACGATACACGTCACAAGTCACCCTAATGGAAGAGATATCTTATCATATATCCTACTGCGGCAAATTCTACATTGGAACAACGAAACGGAGTATCGATACGAAAATTGAAGGCATGAGCGATGCCGTCGACTCAATCAGACAGAGATCCGTACTAGCGGAACATACTCTAACAGATGGACACATTATTATTTTCTCAAATTCAGAGGCTATTTCGAACATAAAAAGTTTCTATTCTGATATGAACATGGAAGACATTGACATATAAAGCACAAGAACAACATGAACAAAAACTGAGAAACTTCTTTGGTACATAGCGCATGGTTGCCGGTATTGGAAAAGACCAAAATCAGGTCAATGAGAAGTGATAGCGATGGACCAATCAACATCGCGCGCGTAAACCCACTACTACCTTCTCTCCCTTTACTCAGGGTATCAGTTGGGCCAACGGATCGAATCCAGCATCACTTTCGGAAATTCAGCGGTCTAGCTACAAACTCAGACCAAGAATCCCCTGAATATGTCTACTAAGGTTGTTTGTAAAACATAAGGTGAAATAATTCCTGATAGACCAAGGCCAATAAAGCCGGTCAAGTGTTTCTTATCGTCAGTATATCCGGTCGAGAAAGCCTAAAATTATTTTTCAGTTTCTTCAACTACTTTCCTAGACACAATATACCATATCAGATATCACCTTACCGGTTGGGGGAGTTCATGAAATAGAATCTGCGGTGGGTTTAAAATCGAAGACAAATAATCCTCTCTTATATAATAATAATAATAATAACGTCTTTTTTTCAGTTGAAATCTCAAGGGGAAGTTCACCCAAAGGTGCTCTACCACTTAACCCTTGTAGAATCCAATTACATTTGAACATAACATACAAAAATGAAAATATGTATAGAAAATTGAACAAAAAGAGAAAGTATAAAAAACAAAAAACTACAAAAAAAAATTATGAGCATATCACTAAAAAAATCCCATAAGCTGCCAAGAAATCACACCAACAAGGAACCGAGGAGAAAAGCCTTAATCTTTTTCTTAAAAATATTCTGATTCGAAAGTTTAAAATTATCAGGAATACCGTTGTACAGCCTGCAAATATTGTAGTTGAAACTTCTTTTAAAAGTAGATGTTCTGTGACGGGGACATGACAATATATTCCTACGGCGTAGGTTGATATTATGAACGTCAGCTCTGTAAACCAATCTATTGAAGAGATATGGTGAGCTTTTCTTTAAAATGATTTTATGAAATATACAAATACAAAGAGAGTAAAATTCAAAGCAAATATGTAGGTACAAGGATTCGACAATCGCAGAATTATGGAAAAACTAGTCTCTAAGTTCTGAACAAGTTTCTCATTATTGATCATCTAAAGTTAAAAGCACTTGCATAACTCATCTTTTAGAGGAACGTATAGAAAAAAACGTTCGAATAATCTAGAGATAAATATGAGAGTTTTTAAGGTCTGAGAATCATATAGAAAATTGAGATTTAATGGTGTGCAGGTTCGAATCCTGTTCGAGAGGGTTATTTTTCCATAATTCAATTCCGTTCGTTCAATTTTCTATAATATAAAAGTTAATTTTAAGTATAGAAATCATTTTGCGACTAATTCTCGAAGAGTGATTTTTCCAATCACTCGGACTTGACAGTATATGCGGTTTAATAAAATGGTGGATTCGCTGGATGTGAGGGGTGAACTACTATATTTTTGGCACCATCGATTTTAACAGTTCATTCATGTTTTGTTTCACTGTCAAACATCATCAGTTTGGTCTATAATTTGATCAAAAATAAATCGCCTTTACGAATGAACAAAGCTTGCAAAACATTGAATTTCGTTATCAAAATGCGTGCTATGTTGAGAGAGTTCATTACGCGCTTTTTCCATTCTATGGTCAACTGATACACTGAAGCGACTATTGTGTCTAAAATTCGCACCAAATTCACATTATCGAAGATTAAACTACCAACAACTTCTTCTCTTTTCTCTTGAAATGTTAACTGAGGAAAATACCGCAGCTGTATGAAGAAGTGTTAGTGATGACCATCAATTATCAATTCGGCGTCGTTCCTGTAGCAATTGAGCCTCTGTCACCTAACATCGTGAAAACCTGCTGAAGGTTTTGGTGTGAAGCCTTTTAAAATACAACTGGCGACAAATGACAGCATGCGGAACATTGAAACCTATTGTGAGGCATGGCATGTTCGAACAGTTTATTTCTCGTTCTGGATCGGTCAATAAATTGCCATATAACGCATTTATAGACTGTTTTGCGCTTTGTTAAGGCTCGTATTTATATTAACCAGTCCGTTTCCATTGGAAGATAAGATTGGAGCATTTATTCGTGATATACCAACCGAAATCTTGGAAAAAGAAGTGGTCGACATTTGCATGAAATAATCTCTAAACATGAAATTATACATATAATCCGTCTCTACTATATGACACCCATTGTTAACCTTCACGTTTTTTCAAAGATCCTCATCAGTGTGAACTCAATAGCTGAGGAAATCACGAAAGCATTGTTATGCTCTGCACAGAAATGTTCTGATCGAATGCGACAGTGAGGAAGCCCATGTTCTGTTTGTTTTCTATTTTCGACATTTTCCATCCTTTCGAAACAAATAGACCTCTTTCAAATTTTACTTTTGGCTTCGGTTTTGCGCAACTTGATATCAATTTCAGCTTGCGACCTTCTTTATCCCGTTTTAATATCTTTTCTGTATGTATGGCCACAAGTCCTGCCTACTAATTGCCATTTATGGAAAGAATTTTTTTCATTATGTCAGAAATTTTGAATTTTTTTCCTAATGTATTTATTTTTTAGCCTCTCATGAAATTTCTTCAATTCTTTTTTCCCTGGTTCTCTGATGTTCTTCTAATTTACGTTTGATCCTTCTGGTTATTACTAATATAAGGTTCCGGAACCATACCTGCTAACGGGAAGTACACTATCTTTACCTATACTCACTAGTATGTCAATACTGAAGATGTACAGGGTGGTCAAAATTGGTGATACATGAACTACAACTTTTTAACCCAACGAGGTAGAGAAAAATAAAAGGCACGTTACGGTGGTCTTTTTTAGAGAAACTGATAATGCCATTAACTGCATAATTCTAACTTCTTTTGGTTTCCGAGTTATAGACCAAAATTTAAATTTGAGCGATTTCAACTTTGGTCATTAACTCCGTTCCTGTTTGAGCTAGGATGTTGAAATAAAAACATTATACAGGCACTTTTTTCATAGCAATCCAGTAGCGTACTTTGTTTCCCAAGAGGTTTCCTTGCTGAGCTATGATATAAAGTTTTGTTTTTTATTATGGAAACAATAGTTTCAAATGGCTTAGGAAGAATCGCAATTTTTTCCCGTTTCGGAAATATATCATACTTCTCCCTCAGATTCATCCAGATATCATGAAAAATATAGTTTGTATGTCAAATTTGACTTATTGAGTATTGAGTACTCTTAATCACAGAATTATATATCTCTACGCATGGTGTCATAATTATTTTGTGATTGGATACTTGATTCAATTCTTGGACTGATTACGTTCGGGGCGAAGATGAAAATATGCATCACTTGCTGCACCGTTATCCCCATGCGCTAAAATGAAACATTTACACTTATCATATTTTTCGTAATTTCCGAACTTTTCCAAATTGCCGGCAATAATGACTTCGAATTTCAATAATTATTGACAGTTCTTCTGAACAGAGATCAAACCACGGAGAATCAAGTATCCAATCACATAATAATTATGACACCATGTGTATAGACATATTATTCTGTGATTAAGCCTACTTAATACTCAATATTTCAAATTTCACATAAAAACTATAGTTTTCATGATATCTGAATGAATCTGAGGAAGATGTATGATGTATGATATATTTCTGAAACGGGAAAAAAATGGCGATTCTTCCTGAGCCATTTGAAACTGTTGTTTCCATAAGAAAAAACACAACTTAATGTTATAGCTCAACAAGGAAACCTCTTGGGAAAAACAAAGTACTGGATTGCTATGAAAAAGTGCCTGCATAATGTTTTCATTTCAACATCCTGGCACAAACAGGAACGGAGATAATTACAAAAGTTGAAATCGCCCAAATTTCAATTTTGGCCTATAACTCGAAAACAAAAGAAGATAGAGGAATGCAGTTGATGGCATTATCAGTTTCTCTAAAAAAGACCACCGTAACGTGTCATTCGTTTTTCTCTATCTCATTGGGTTAAAAAGTTGTAGTTCAAGGATCACCAATTTTGCCCACCCTGTACATTAATATGTCTAGTGGCACGATAAAAAAAGCTTACGTATATTCCAAACAATCTCCTTGGCTTCAATCAATCTGACATTGCTTGATTGGAAAGTCAAAGTTTTATGAGATCCAACATACATGTATGTTTGTGTTCTTTTTATTTGCTGTACAGAATTAATCTATATTGTTTCGTCTGTATCTTGTGTATTTCTAAAGCATACGGTCTTCATGAAGTTTATGTGTAATCCGACTTTTGTAGCTTCATCTCGTAGCAGAGAACCATCATGTTTTTTGTGCAGGAATATTATATTTGGAAACTTTCATAGATAGTATACTGTCGTTTTCAAACCTCCATCTACCAATGGTATGAATTTGTAAACAACCAAGTCTCCTCTCTTGCACAGGAGGTTTTTCAATGGACTGGTAGTTACCTGTCCTGATACACTGAAGGAATATTGAATACTGGCTCCCCATATAATCTGATGAAATCACCTACCGAAGCAAATGCCCGAGAAAGCTGTTAGGACAACCGTTTTCTCTAGAAAAATTCACCTACTTGCACAGATCCTTCTCATAATTCAACGTCAACGCTCCGGAATCTCGTTATGAGTTCATACTCCTTGAATTTTGCCCATTGTCGGCTCACTATCCGACAAAGCTGCGATCCTCGCGGAATCCACGCATGGCGTACAGCAACGACGGAACAGGAATTAATTATTGCAGTATACAGGGGGTGTCAGGGTTGAGCCACATTCCAAACTCTGAAAATTATTGGAAACTAACAGAGGAAGTCAGTTATATTAGCGAAAACAAGCGCGGAAATAATTGAGCGCAGTAATCAAAGGTGTACGGGTACGAACAGCGGAAACCGAAAATATCCAATAAGCGCCCGGATAAAGCTGAGGGTCTGGCAGCACGATGGAAGCAAAGTGAATAATTGAGAGGCATAATTTCGGTCGGACGGTGGGTTTGGAGAAGAATAGGTGATTACGCCGGTAATGTTTCGAGAGGGCGAGATGTTGGAGCGGGGGCTGGAGAGACTGATGGGGGGAACGGCCTTTCTGCCGAATTGAACTGCGATCCAGAATTCACTAACACGGTCGTTAAACGTAGGTGAAAAAGCTACCCCATACGTTTGTTTCTCGGCTCGATGGAGACAATCTCCGGCCAATTACTGTGAATAAAGATGTCGGTTTCGATGGCCAGTGTTAAGTCTTCCAGAGATTTGTTTCATGGTTCGCTAATTGCGAGAAGTTATAGCAGGAACCATTGGCATACCAATCTAATGTTGAAATAACTGCAGTGCTTCTGCAAAATAGTATTGGTGGAAATTGTTAACAATTTTCCATTGTGGTGGATTCTTCCTTGAAATTTTCTTCTGTGTGAAGTATGAGTCACGTCCTTGGTTGTACATACTGGGTGTTTTAACAGGAGCTAGAACAGGTGGTGTAGAACAAGATCACGTTAAACTTATGCCGACGTTTCGTCTGTATATTCGAACTTTTTCAAGGCTGAATAGTAACTGAAAGTGGCCAGGCTCCAAGAATATTTTAGATCGGTAGATAATGTCAAACAATATCATAATCCCAATTTACAGATTTCAAATAGGTCCAGTTCTCCAGAAACGCCTAATAGGCCGTCGAACTTGGTACACCATGTATAGAATAGCAGTTCCAGAGAGGAGTGCGAGATTATAGTCACAGATTTTCTGATAGAAGAACGTCCGCCAATGTGAGTAATTACCTGTGACAACATGAAAGATTCCTTTACGTTACCACACGTAATAGGCGTAAGGTAAATTAATTAGTTGAAAAACAAGAAATTTTGGATACACTAACTCTAAATCCAACAAGTACCAGAAGAATAGGAATTGCTCTGAACATCATCCATATCAAAGTCTTAAACATTCTTGGAACAAGAAAAATCGAATTTTTTTCATCACCAAGATATCCGTAAATTGGAACAAAGACAGAAGATCTCAGAAATTATTCGGGGTATTCAACAATAAAACTACTCGTGTATGGGCTAAGAATAATCAACATTAATTTGGTACATTCTGAAAATTCACAGATGAATAGGAAATGGCGGATCTGTGGCATGACCAACAAGGTTTCTATAGAATAAGATTTAATTCTTATTTCTTTCGTGAAGCAAATCTTATGGTTCTCATTTTCCAAGAGATTTCACGTCATTCATATACAAATACAATATGTAATTTCGAAAGATTTGAGTGCTGATATTTCATAGGATTCAACAGAATCCGAAATCTAGGCCAAAGACAATGAATAGCATTACAAACAAGATAAAAATAGGAACGCATTAAGAAACACTCACATAAAGCATTAATTCGTCCGGTTCCTATTCTCTTGTGACAAGTGCACCATGCAAAGTGAAAATCAAATTCTTCAGAATAGCTGATGTTGTTTTTCATGTCAACAACAACATTACTTTGAGAGAAGGAAATACAGATTTTGAATCTTCAACGAAAACCCAAGATATTATGAGTACTGACCTGAAATTAAGGATAATTCATGAACTGTGCCAAAAGACTTCCTGAAGTGAACAAACTAATGAAATTTGAGCTGAATCTGACGTTGCATTCCAAAGTTATAGCTATCGCATATTTAGGCCAATGTTCGTGCAACACCCCGTAACTCCGAAACTAATGTTTTTAGGATACGAAACAAACAATTTTTATGAAGGGCCTAGATGTCCTGCATTCACCATTAGGCTATGGCCAACGACTCGTGAAACACCCTGTAGATCGTACCTTTGCTTGTGATAAGTTAAATCTGCCGAATACCATGATCGCGCCAAAAAATCTAATGATTCAAAAAGGAATTTTTTTGCACTGTCAAGGGGAAACCAAGAAAAGTAGGTAATTTTTGGTACAATGGTTGAGTCATTAGCAGAAAATAGAGAAAATCTAATGGTTCATTGTTCTTTTCCTAATTCTCACAAGTTCATATCCAAAGATAAGCATCGTTTCTGTAACCACTGCTTTCACCATTAATCGCATTCATTGGACGTAAGAGTTGTGCAATTGTTGCGGCATCATCCGTTGGTATATGCGCTCCAAACTCGACTATAGTTCACGTCCTTCAATTTTTCTTCTGGGTAATAATCGTCGGACCTGCTCGAATCCAAGGAAAATACAAAAGGAATATAAACTGCATGTGTGGACATGAATATGACAATTTTATCTATAGCATTGAAACTGACACATATGTAGCCGACCTCAATAGATTAATTTACTTCAATATCTCGAAAATTTCTTGCGCAATTATTGTTGTTTTCGATGGGAGAAAAAATATATGCGCTATCCTTGTGACCGCGTGATTGAATGAATTCTGGAATCTCAAAACTCCCCACAACACCTTTTTTCGTTCGTGAAGGGACGACGTAGGAAGTATCCGGTCAATTATAGGGAATAAAAATGTGCGGCATATATCACCGAGGATGACCTTAATCGATAGAAACAACCTTTCCTGTTACTGCCGTTTGAGGAGAAGAAGGAAACTATTCCACCGGTTTATGTGAAAACGAATGCATGAGTTACCTGGTCGTTGGGGTGTTGCTATGATACGGAATATAAGTGTCTAAATTCAAGATATATGGTTCGTTATTAAGGCAAATAGAGGAAAGTACAAAGTTATATTGCATTTTTCATATTAGGTGTAGACTCTACGTTGCTCTTTCGGTTTTTTGGTTTCTCTTTTCCTTCGGCTTTCTTACTATTTTCGGATATAGTTACGAGGTGGAAACATTCTTCTGACTGAGAAAAATTTCATCATGTGATGAAATGACATAATTAAGCTTCATATACACATGCCTTGCTTGGTGAAAAATCCAATTGTTCGACAGAAAGGTGTCAAAACATTATGGGCTTTTTTTCATATGAACGAGAGCTAAAGAATTCCATAAGATGAAATATTTAGATCCTTGATTTTTTTCATTTGTCAGGATATGAATGGATGAAATCTTGCTTCAATGCTTCATGTTAAGTGCCACCCTCAATCTCCAAAATTTTTTCCTTGAAATGTCCATATTTCTAGTTCAAATTCTGTATCGTTGCCGCAGTATACAAATTCGATATATTTTTCAATAATTTCGGAAAAAAACTCCACTAGTGGTGTCACTACAAGTTTATATAAGTCGAATGGTTTTCAAGCCAGTGCAATGAATTGTATTGTCATTACTTGGGAAAATATTTTTTGCGATGTTGAAAATTTACGGATATTTCATGATGTTGGGGAACTTTTTGTTGAAAAAATATAATAAAAAATGTAGAAAAATCGGCATATCTTCGTAACTATAGATCTTCGGAACATACTTCACACGACGCAATTTGCTGCAAATGACCTCTGCTGTAGAATCACGTCGAATTTTCAAACACCCTGCATTTATTAGGAATATTCGCATAATTCTTGTTCTTGAATGTCTCTTCAGAAGCACGTTAATTCAAATTGACTAAACCGAGGCATGCAAACATATTAGTCAGAATTTCAGCCCTGAAATCTCTCTTAATATAGTTATCTGATATATTTTTTCGTTTTTTAATCCGCTTCGTGTAGTTTCGGTTAGTAGTTTGAAGAGGCCTCCTGAATACGGCAATAATTAATTTCTGCTCTTGTTCTCCTGACTGTACGTAAATCCGCCGTCCCTAGATTTATCTCATGTTTTAGCAGCTAGCTAAGCCCTCGTGCTTAAAATATTTAGCTGGGTTTATACTCGGGCATAATGTACGTTGTTTATAATGGAAATGAATATGTAAGTAGTGCCCGATGGTTTCCTCCTGATTTATGGTTTTATTCACAACATTTTAAGAAGGTCATTTTCAACGACTGCATCTTGAATTAGTAATGGTGACAGAGGACCGAGACCGAATCGAAACGCGAGTGGCAGGAAACGTTTTGCCAGGAAGTCAGAAACTCATAGCGTCAGAAACGGAGCCCATTAGATCTTAATTGAACGAGATGATTACTCTCTAAATTGCTACTAAGTTTGAGATTATTTAACAGTTTTCTTACATGTCTGTATTTGGTAACTTACTCATGAAGAATGTTTGAAGTCGCTCAAGAGTTCATTATCTCCTACAATTTCCTCATTTTCTTAGTGAAACCTTTCTGGGAAAAACATCGAATACGTTGTTAATTGACGTGAATTCGATAACGGTGCTAGTTTCTACTCAGTTTGTGGTGAATTTTAATATTTTTATTGATTCTGATAGGTGTCAAAAACCCTGAAATTATTTCTACACCGAATATAACGAAAATCAACATTTTTCACATCAAAATAAAACAAGTCTTTCTCACGAAGAAGAGATTCTTCATTGCTCCAAAGAGATTAAACTTGGCAATATCTAATACACCGGTTGCCTGTCTCATCGGGATAGCATGATGCATAACGATTATGAGTCCGTTTGTTAGAATTGAAAAATAACTCGATATAATATCTCGAAGTTTCGGAGACGTGCTTTAAGCGAATTCTTGTGTAAAACTTAAAACTGTTTCGACTTCCGGTTTCACTGGAAATGGTACAAACTTTCGTTTTTAAAATACAACACCCTGTTTCTCCAATACTCATTAAATACTATATTGCCTCAATGTAGAGCTTGAATATTCTTGCCAAAAAATCTAGACTCATTGATTTTTTGAGAACTTCGAAATATTTGAAAGTTTCAAACAAGCTCAGCTTCGCTGTTTCGTTTTGATGTCTAATTCCATGCAGTCAATGACATGAATAATATCAACTTACTTCTCAGACCCGCTAAAACAAAAATTCAAACCAAACGAGCAACGTATTAGAAATCAACAAATGAGTAGAACTTATACTGGATGAAAGTTGTCCACAAAAAAACATCGAGAACATAACGAGATAAAATCTTCAAGAAAGAAAGACACAAAAAGGATTCAATCATCTTTCTGAAGAAGAGACATTTTTCAGAATGATGATATACAGCTGATTCCATACTAGTGTAGAAAAATAAGATTAAAAGTATGCTAAGAACTATAAATCTTTGAGTTTGTTACCTGCGCTCAGTAAAGTTGAGTAGCACAGAAAATGGTTCATTGAAGATTACCAAAGTTTGTAGGCTGAAACAAAATTAAAAACAATTACCAATTTGGATTTCGAAAAAAATATTCCACAATAGATCAGCTGGCGCAGTTAACAGAGGATAAATAAAAAAACTGAATCTGTCCACATCTTTCTTTTTAGATATAGAAAAACATTCGACAAATTGTAGTACCAATTGATCTACAAGATGATGAATATTTCACATAACACATTGATGGCAGAAAATCAACGACAGAGAATATCGCACGTAGTAAGCGTGCCTCAAAAAGTGGTTCTAGGTCCATTATTATTCAATATACTACTATATATAGAAACGATACTAAGGACGAGAAGCAGAAAAGCTCAATTTGTAGACGATACGGTGATGTACTACTCCATTCGTATGGAGAAACCAACTGCAGAGAGATATGGTCTCAATATCACAATATTTCGGGAAATGGAGAATTGAAGTAGGCGCAAACAGAACCATTTATATACTATTGGGATTGACAATTTATATCGATGAAAAAGAAAATTTCTATACAGAAGGATCGCATAGAAAAACCAAGCTAAATATCTGGCTATTATTCTGGATCATTAGCCGAAATTCACGAAAAAAATGGAGCGAAACAGAAAACAAACAATCAAACTGTCATTAGAAAATAAAATCCGATAATGAAAACAGTGATGCATACAAAACTGAAGGAGAACCCTTCGAGAAAATGGTTCAAAAATTTAAAAAACATGATCCAATAAGGATAGATACTTGAAATTCTTGTCACGAAGACTGAAAAAAGAACCTATATAGCTCAAAGACATTCTGAAAACACAAAGCAGACGAATAAGTTGAAAGAAAGAAGCACCTCTCTGAAAACATGTAAAAAAGCCTTGAAAAATTAAATAAAGAGGATACCTATGGAAGAGTTGACGGTACATATAAAGGACTCATGAGCATCAGAACTGTTCATCGCTGTCAGAAATTCAGCGGTCCTCTGAAGATGCTTACAGCAGATATGGGCGAAAAGAAGGTGAAATAATTTCTGTTGAATAGGGAAACCAGAAAACTCTCTGAACCATTCAACCATATTTTTAAAGAATTTAAGCTCATCCAGGAGTGATCATTCGATAAAATTCATATGGCAAACTAGTTTTTTTCTGACCAGAGAATCACGTTTTGAAAATTTCCGATATGGTTTTCCAAGACCCGGTATACATAAAATCATATGTCAGTCGCTGAACCCATATTCATATTACTGGAACCCAGTAATGAAACTTTTCTGTTGGATGGGAATATTTGATGACAAAAAAGTCGCTCCGAACTTTTCCATGAAGGCATACCTAAACTTTTGTGTTATGAGGAGCAAGCGGAACAAGTTAGAAAGTATCCGGTGGGGAAGGAAAACAACGGTTTGAGATGTTGGAAACTGTTGAATGTTAATCCAACGGAACATTGTGGAACAATTTTTCATGTGTAACTTTCACGACGGTAACTTTTTCCACGAAAAAATGGTTATTGAAAAAAAAAAGGATACGAAAGAGACAATATTCTCGTTTAGTTCAAGGAATATACTGGGGAATAATTTTGGAAGCAACTTCTATGAAAAATCATTGATATACTTGAATATAGAAATTTCCTACATACAGGGTGATTCACTTATCTCTTGGTAACCCCAATTTTCTTGAGAATGGCGTTTTGAACAAGTCAATTTTGCCTTTAGATGTGAGTAAAAATCTGCGGGAAAAATTGTGATGCCAGGCGTCAGTAACGGCGCGTGCCCCTTAATGGTGGGTCGACCAGATTAATATCAGTAGATTCAGTCAAAAACAATGAAAATTCCGAAAATTAAAAAAGAACGCATGTATTATTTTTCAATAATTTCGGAAAAAAACTCCACTAGTGGTGTCACTACAAGTTTATATAAGTCGAATGGTTTTCAAGCCGGTGCAATGAATTGTATTGTCATTACTTGGGAAAATATTTTTTGCGATGTTGAAAATTTGGATAATACGTACGTGAATAGTGCTTGAAAAGTAATTTATTTTATTTGCTAGTGTAAATCGTTAATTTCTACTGCTATCACAACCACCCTGTCATCAGTTTGTCCTACCAATGTAGTCGCAATATTAGAATTATTGAAATTCTCTACCAAGAAATTTCGAAAAAACTCAGAATCGTTCTGATATTTTAACGTTTCGAACGAAACAGAAAATAACTGACATCTGGGAAAAACATCTGATATCTGTTGTCTCGTCTATATCCCAAGAAAATCACGATTTTTTCGTCATAAATTTTTTTCCTCTCGAAATTTTGGTCACCGATATAATTAATTCGTTTTGTATCGTTTTTGACAAACCATAAAATACGAAGGACGCGTGAAAGATCAATAAATTTCTTCAAATTTTCTTCTTACGCCTCGGTGAATTTGCGAACTCCTTGATTGTCGGAATGTAGTGAGGGGAAAATGATTATGTTCAACAAATGTTTCATCCTCTTACGATTTTCGTTAAGGTTATCTGTATAACTCTTCATAATTCTACAAACAATTCAATATGTTTTGTTTTCCAAACAACTTTAATTTAAGAGGCGATTGAATATGCTGGAAATGTCCTGTTTAATCGAAGGGCCATGAGTTTCCTTCATGTTATCGTATTCGGACAAACAGAAGGGTCGTTCTTGATGGAAAAATGGCAGGCAGTACCAAAAAAAAGTTATTGATAAACGCCTAATTATGAATTCTGGGCTCAAGGGTACAAACATTGGCGTGACTAGCCACATGATCGCGATCCACCAATATCTTTACATTTTATGTTATTCTAATTTGCTAATTTCGAAAGGTGTTGATGTTTCTTTCGTGTATAGGTTTTCCCACAAATACAAGGAATATTGTGAATACAACGTTTCAAACTCCGTTTCTTATTCGATGGTTTAGTTTTCATTAGTTCAGATCTCAAATCATTTCGTGTTTTGAAAACGGTTCTCATATTGAATTTAGAACCAATTCTTTGAATTTTTCATCGGCATAACGTCATCAAGTCTTTAGGCATTGCACCACAAACTTTTCATCTCAAAAAATTGACATCAAGATTTCCTAGAATTTCATTCATATGAAAGACAAGTGTGTTCAGAAAAAAAGACACACCAATCGATATCGAATGAGTGTTGAGACAGCTTTCACGAAAACACTTTATGATTGGGATAATAATGATAATATTAAATGCTTTATTTGCTCCTTTACATAAATTAATGTTTAGCATCGTCAAATAAGAAATTAAATACCAAATACCAAATAAACATAGATTTCTATTTCTCTTCGAAAGAATTCATGCTTACAAGGAACTCATCCAAATTGTATGGACAGATCTCCAAAATCAACTTCTTTGTGGCACTCTTAAATTTTACTACAGGCAGTTCTTTAACATTATCTGGTAGTGAATTAAATAACTTGATGGCCATATTTATGTAACTCTTATGAGTTAGTGTCAACCTATGCTGGGGTACCAGGAGGTTGGAACCGTGTCTCGTCAAATAGCCGTGTCTACTGTTAACAGCTGAATATCAGAAGAAATTTTTTTTAACGTGATTGACACAATGAAATATGAACAAACCTGGCAAAGACATTATATTCAAGCCAGTGGATAAAGGTCTGCAGCTATCCCATGAATTATTCTGTGATAAAACTCTTACAGCCATCTTTTGCAATCTGAATACTTGCTTCCACTCAGTTGAATCCCCCCAAAACATAATACCATACGATATCCTGGACTGAAACAGTCCAAAATACGCCATCCTCGCTACTTCAGGGGAAGTCATCCCTGTCAACCTTCGTCAGAGAAAAATTATCTGGGACAACCTGCTACATAATTTTTTTATGTGATCCTTTCAATTTAGCTTATTATCAACATAGACTCCAAGAAACCTGACTGCTTTATGATCATGTTGATCCCTTAATGACGTAGTTAATAATTCTGTTTTGTCCAAATTTAGGCATAAGTTATTTTGTGAAAACCAGTTGGATAGGTTTTGTAGCATGATATTTGTTCTATCACCAAGTTCAGATACATTCATGTCTCCAAACAGTTGAACAGTGTCATCAGCGTACTGAATTGTTTTCACATTCGGAAAACATCTTGGGTGTTCATTCACATAAATTACGAAGAGTTGAGGACCGAGGTGAGAACCTTGAGGAACTCCAATACTAACACTTAAGGATGACGACAATTCACCCGAACAAGATACAAATTGTGAGCGACCAAAGAGGTAGGATGCAATGAGGCGAAGAGCACTATCTCTAACACCGTAGCACGCAAGCTTATCAAGTAATATACTATGAGAAACACAGTCAAATGCTTTTGACAGGTCGCAAAATATGGCAGAGACGGCTTCCCCCCTCTTCAGGCATCCAATAGAATAAGAAATCAGCTCATTTATTGCATCAGTGGTAGACCTATTCTTGCGAAAACCGAATGGATATGGCGAGAGCATATTGTATTTTTCAAGAAATGGAACGATTCTATTTAATAAGCATATCTCGATAGGTTTTGAAAAAGTTGGTGCTATGGAGAAAGGTCTAAAATTGCTAGGATTATTTTCATCGCCCTTTTTGAATATGGGACAAACTTTATTTATTTTTAATTTATCAGGAAAAATCCCAGAGGAAAAACACCTGTTCACGAGGATGGACAATGGAATTGCCAATTCCACCCCCAATTGCTTGAGAATTTTGTTACTCATAACAATAATCCTCTCAACCTCACATACATCCACAGGACTCAAAAAGATCGAGAAACTATTATGAACATACCTGGAAGTAACATATGAAGCCTCAAAAGAAGAATCACGCAGATTCGACGTTAACTGCAGCGGTACATTCACGAAGAAATCATTAAATTCACTTGCAGTTAGACGGGAATCAGGACGTTTTACATGATTTGACCCATCATTAATTCATCTACAACTGAGAAAAAAAATAATGAAATTAATTCCATTAAAGATAGTTTTGAGGAGGATCCATGTCCAACGAATTCCATACGGATTTCTCTACGCGGAAAGGATGTTACTTCGAAAATAGAGAAAGCTCTTCTAGCGCTTCGAACGTACACGAGCTACAGATCCCATTTCAGGCGGATCAAGCGGCGAAGCTCGTAGCCGCTCGTGTACGCCCGCCCGAAGTCGCCCTAGCTCCAATTAATTCAACGGTACAAACAGAGTTTTGTGAAACCGACCCCTAGCATCTATGGATTACTTTCCTGAGGAGTACCCTGAAAATATGGACTACCAAACAGATTATAAAAACCACTTGACAATAAAGATGAGACACGCATTTGCCGAAGTAGACCCTCATTTTTTCACCAAAGTAACTCATAATGAACTAGGGAAATGATATAATTTATGTATGGATCATAATGGTCGGTATATAGAACATATGTTTTATGATTCGAAATGTTTCGTTTGTCATTGAAAAATTTTTTTATTGTTATGAAATATAGTATTCAATGAACATTCACATAGGAAAATAAATTGTTACAAAGCCTCCTTCATTTAACGAAACAAAATCATATCAAGGTCATCTAGACATTTTGATACTCACCTTAATGATCTCATTTCTTCATTTCATCATGAGTGACTTTGGTCAGAATGTATTTAAGGGTCTACTTGGACACATGTGTTTCATATCCTTATTTTCTAATGATTCATGTTATCAGAATCAGTATACCATATTTTTCATGGGCTTTAGGTCTGATGGGTCCATTGGTACCTATCCATTTATTTTCAAATTCTTGATCTGAAGATCTCTTTATACTGGCAGCGTTGTGGCATGTAGATCTATTCTGCTTAAGTCACATATTTTGTCTTATTTGAAGTAACACGTTTTTTTTAGTTAACTAGCTTTGAATTCCAGACATGAAATGATATCTATGTCTCCAATAAAAGGTATACTATAACAATACATGAAAAAATGAAAATGAAATAGAATAAAGATAATCTACGCTCTGTAGATAGCTAACGGTTAAAAATAGAAAAAGAATTGGAAAAAAAAGATTCAGAATGAAAAACACGATGAAAACGTAAGGTCCCTTGACACCTGGCATCTCAAATTTCCGAAGATTTTCACAATCATGTCAAGAAAACATTGACTTGTTCAAGACAGAATTTTCTGAATGACAAAATATTCGGATGTTACCAAGAAGTGAATCAACTTAAACCTCAGAGAGTTGAGAAAATGTGGATGCGATAAAATGAGTATAAATGTTAATGTGGATCAGATAACATAAAACAGAAAGGGAAACGGAGAAGTACCAATGAAAATGACATGGTTCTGGAAATTGTTGGAAATCAATCAATAGAAGTGAACACCAGCGAAGGCTGGAAAACTTTGAGATACAAACTACCGTTTCCATCGGGTTATCCTCAGAAATAGAATTCTGTCTGTCGCTTCTGAATAACCAACATCTAAACAATCTTTTCTGTTCACTGACGAAGCCACTTCCAAATGAAGTTTAGTTAACAAATTTTCACAATAAACGTATTATGTCAACAGACAACCCTCACACAGGTTTTCAGCAAAAATTTTCCATTTTTCCTACCACAAATGTGATAGATTTCTCTACCCCCTATCGCCATGAAACATCCTGTGTACCTATTTCAGAAATGTCTTCTGAAAGCATCGGTTGAGAAGTAAACGAACTATGAAGTCGAATCATAAATACATATCAAGTCATGTGGAAACATATCGATTATTGAAATCTCCAAAATAGCATAATGCATTTTGACGGAGAACGTTCATCATAGGTGAATGCATACTGTTTGATGAGTTTCACTTATTGAGTAACCTTACGCCGACATAATGCACATTGCATATACAGCCTCAATGGTTACGTGCACAATGCTTCGAATCATCGGTGCATATATTACGCATGAATGAATAGTTCGTGTGTTAACAGGTTAACTGATGTACCGAATAGGCTAATAATCAAAAGCAATCATTCTTCACCTAATCTAACCTCCATGCCTCACGTAATGAGCTAGATATGTGACTCTGGCAGTTACTAGTTACTACCAGATATTGTTATGAAAATGAAGATAAGATTCATATTGTAAGGTTTGAATATATAAGAGCCAGATGAAAACGATTCCCCCTGGGTATTTCGTTGCAAAACTTCCACATCTACTAACAGAAAAAAAGGATGATGCCATATATGTATTGAACCTACATTGTATTCTCTGAATATATGATAATAATATTTCTCTATTTCAGTATCGTAATGAGTTCATTACAGTACTAAAAGTAGTGCTGTAATGAAACGCATTGTTTTCAGTTATATTTTCCGTTTTATGGTTGTCAGTACCGACCTCCGATCGAATCAAGTTTCGAATCAAATCAATTCAAATTCCGTGATCTGTCAAATTTCGTCACACCAACTGCCAAGATACGAAACAAAAGTCGCTAATCTGAATTTTCATTTGAATTTTGAGAATATTTCACAAAAATTGACTGAAATAGAGAAAATACCGTCTAATACTCGTTGCAGAAGGCAATTCCAACACTCTGCTATCGAAAACTCGCTCCTCCGTCGCTCGTTTTCGAACTCCGCATTCGTGTTGGAATAGGAGCTCATTCTGCAACTTGTTTTAGAATATACTATTCTCTATCTCAGTATCGTAATGAGTTCATTCCAGTACTAAAAGTAGTGCTGTAATGAAACTCATTACAGCATTGTTTTCAGTTATATTTTTCGTTTTGTGGTTGTCAATACTGACCTCCGATCCACTCAATTTTCGAATCAAATCAATTCAAATTCCGCAATCTGTCAAATTTCGTTAGTGACACCCATTGCCAAGATACAATACAAAAGTCACTAATCTGAATTTTTATTTGAATTTCGAGAGTTTTCCACAAGACTTTACTGAAACAGAAAAAAAATCGTCTAATACTCGTTGCAGAAGGCAATTCCAACACTCACGCTTTCGAATTTCGCATTCGTGTTGGAATAGGAGCTCATTCTGCAACTTGTTTTAGAATATACTATTATTCGTCTAATTGACATCACGAAGAATGTAAAAGACAAGTCAATAGTAGACAAAGAATGTTCTTACCTGAGAAAGAGATAAATTTCTTATCGACCATGGACTCATCAATAGTGCAATATTTTTTTCATTTTCATAATTTTTTTTTAATTTATTTTCACTTATAGATTTCATTGAATCGGGGATCATTTTCTGACATTGTCTCCGAATGTTTTGAATGAGAAAAATGATATGATATAAGAGAGTTTGTTCTTAGAAATTGTAAAATAAATAAATAAAGAGATACTTATTTTCTATTTTTGTTAACTATCAAATGACCATTGACCCGCAGCCTAATTTCAAAATATGTATTTTCATAACTTGAACCTAGTTTTCAGAAATATCCATGTAGGTAGAGTATTTTTTTTTGAGATATAATTCAATTTTCATGTATCAGCTAGAAACAGCCAACGCGGCAAAAATGTAAGTTTGCTATTAAATGGGGTCCCTATGTGTTCGAGAGTAGAAATTTTCAGTGATCCTTCGAGTTTTACTCAGAATATGAAAATTCACATGATGATTTGTGATATATTTCCTGTTTCACCTCACCTTCAGGTATCGCACAAGCATGCTTCAACCTTCATACTCTTTGAAGATCTCATTTTTTTTCTCGATATTTTGCACGCTTGGGGCTTCACCGTCAATTTCAATAAGATTTGCAACTAACTCACCATTAAAGGGTGAAGCATTTGCACCAGTCAAATTCAATGAAAATACGACTGGTATTATAACTCGCTTTGATGAGCAAACTACAAACAAAAATCTGACTAAAATCTGACCAAAAATCAGCACACATCGTCCCAGCAATGTTCCGATCATGGAGCTAGCAGCGGGAAGAACGAAGAACTGTTCATATTGAATAACGTTCTCCACAATAGGAAGGATTCCAGCCGTTCCGCAATGCCTGACTTTAAATTAGTTTCAAATTGTGAACGGGAATTCTGGGCCGGAATATTTTTATATCTGTAGGTTTCGTGAAGCGGAAGTTTGTAATGAACAGATTTATTCTAGGGAAATGAATAGTTCCAGAGAAACTGCTTGAAGCCATTCAGTGTTGAGCTATAGCTCCGGTCTGATACTTGAGATACCTACGTTTTGTGAGAATTCGTAATAAATCTGGCGCCTCTCAACGATTCCAGATTCTATCGTTAACGAAAGAGCGTGAAATAATAATGTACCAATGATTTCTACCGAATTTATTCTTTCATTTTGTCACACCCATGAAATAAAGTCTCTTCTTCTCTTTTGATGAATGACATCATGTTATGTGGTACAATATATTGTATAACTCATGATGTATAAATGCTATTGATTGACGGAAAATATTGTTAACGTTGTAATAAAACCTAACGCAAGTTAGGGAGTAGACTCCCTCTAGTCCAGTCTCGAATGAGTTAGAGTTATACTCAGGAATTGTGTTGTATTCTTCTTTGACAAGTCTCCCTGTATTCATTTCTCATGATATACTTGATTTTGGTCAAGTTGTTCCCTTTTTTCTGGTTCAACATATCGTCGGTCCAATGCAAATGTATTTTTTTGGTGTTCCGAAAAAAACGGGTTTTGAATATTGGAGAGAGTGCTATATGAACATAGATTTCCCAACAATTTCGCCCTGTAATTTTTGTAATATTGTCCCACGAATACTTTTTTGTCATGTAAATATTCTGATGGGAACCGTTTTGTTGTGAGAAATGAAGACACTGCGCAAAAAACATTATGGAAATTTCAAATTCATTCTACAACTGAAGGTTAATTATTTTTATCAGAATTATGCATGCATATGTTATCCACTTTCAACGTTTTTCTTTAATACAGATGTTTTTTTCAGCAGGAATGAAAATGATATTATCAGATTTTGGATGTATTGGCTCCATTCTAAAATCAGTTGTT
Organism: Hippodamia convergens; assembly: GCA_038502775.1. Lineage (NCBI taxonomy): Eukaryota > Metazoa > Arthropoda > Insecta > Coleoptera > Coccinellidae > Hippodamia > Hippodamia convergens. The sequence continues at coordinate 34,969,539 of CM076608.1, read as the reverse complement.
CCCGATCAGTTCTAGTGATCAATAATTTTTTTTTCGTATGATTATCTACACTTGATCGCTATGCAATGGGAAACACGCAATTTTACCCAAAAAGAATGTGTCCAAACGGTTGTTTTGCTAGAAGAAGGGTGGACATACACAAAAATTGCAGAAAGGTTTGGAGTTCCCCATACAAGTGTGTATGAATATCTGAAGACCAGGACAGGATAGACCACAGGTAGCAACTGCCATTCAAGCTTGAGCAAACTCATGGGGTGCAAATTAGCACTTAGACAATAGGAAATCGCCTCAGAGAATATGATTCAAGGCCTCGTTTCGAGTCAACAGGCCCAGCTATTACCCCAGCCCATCGAAGGGCGCGTTTGGATTTTGCGAGAGAGCAAATCCATTGGAAAGAAGCCAATTGGGAAAGAGTTCTCCTCACAGATGAGTCTAGATTCTGCCTCTACCATTGTGATCGACGTTTCCTTGTATACACGAAAGATATGCTCAGTGCAATTTCCTGACTACTACTGGTTTTGGGGGACGATCGATCATGGTATGGGGTGGAATATTTTCGACTGCTCGCACAGACCTAGTGGTCGTTGAAAATGGAGATATGAATGCTGATGAGTATGTAAGGAACATTTTTGAAGAGCATGTAGTGCTATTTGCCCCATACATTGGTGAAAATTTCATTTTTATGGACGATAATGCGCGCATCGTTCAGGAGTACCATGAAGAGGTTGAAGTCTCCCGAATGGAATGGCCAGCAAGAAGTTCAGATCTCAATCCGATCGAGCAGGTTTGGGACAACCTCAATAGAAGATTGAGAAGTTCAGAAAATCATCCATTTTAATGGCTTAGGAGTCCAACTCGGAGAAATCTGGGATTAGATCAGAACATTTCAAGATCACTCATTTTGCGTATGAACCGTCGTGGCCGAGCTGTAATCAACGCAAGGGGTGGAAATACCAAGTATTAAATTACTTATCACTTCAGTATTTTGAAAATTTTTGATTTATCTTCTTGCACAAAAGATTGGGTGGAATCCTGACAAATTAGTGCTCAAATTTTTACGCAGGGGGCTTTCTTATATTATTAAAAAAAAATTTCCAATTGTTTCTTGTTTCAGAGACTGGGAGAAAAAAACCCATATCAAGTTTTCAGGAAAATGCATAGACCTCCCAGAGAAATTTCAATTGATATCTGATTTCACCATATTTTCACCAAAATAATTCTGAATTAGGTAGGCCCAAAAGTTTTGCTATTCTCGCTGGCATAGAACCCATCTTATTTATACCAATCGGTTGCACTATACATTTACTTTCTTTTCAATTAAAAAAAAATCCAACATGATTTGTATGTTCAGGTCGTAATTTATAATAATCTTTTATTAAATGGGGTGGGAAATAGCAAATACCCTCTGTTGGTTTATTTTTGTTTTCGAAACAGTTATGAATATGTAACATTTTTCGATCTCGATATCGTTGGTGGTCATGCTGCACAACTCAATCCTTCATCATGCACCAGAATATTCAAAATTTATATTACCTGAAATTTTCTTACAGACTTATGAGGGTGACCTGTCAAAATTCAAAGATGCGTTAATATTTATACCGTCGTTGCCGAGCTGTAATCAATGCAAGGGGTGGAAATACCAAGTATTAAATCCTGAATTTTTCTTTCATTCAATGTGTCTTGTTTCC